>QKYT01000082.1:189572-201255 GCA_003550305.1 Glomus cerebriforme | reverse complement strand
TTAATTAACCTAGTAGTTGCTCACCCATTACATTGTAATATATCACAGTTTTCACAACACCAATAATATAAATTTCACCGATTTTTATCTTTAACCATAAGATAACCATTAACATTAATCTTTTCTTTATTACGAATGAAATGAACTACTTCACAAATTATATTATTCATTTAGAAAAAATTATGAAAAAAAAAGACAAAATAAAAAATTTTTTATTTATTAAAATTATTTCATTATATTATATATATTAAATAATAGTCAGACACATCCTGCATCTCAAATTTATTACTGTATAATATTATAGCAAAAAATTTATTGATAAATTCATTATATTTAAGAATATTTTATATATTTGATTAGGGCCGTGACATATATTACCTAATATCATTTTATTATAGGTGCATATGCCTCTCAGGTAAGATATTCTGATCACGTGAATGACAATCATTTTTCTTTTATAGAAATAGTATTATAAAAAGGTGAAAAACTGATGAAAAATTTTTTTTCTGTTCAAATTTAAAATTTTATTTTTTTTGGTAATTTTGTAACACTTCCCTAAATATTTAATATATTGAATAAAAATGATAAATAAATTGTACATACTACATAGTTATTTTATATTTGAAAAAATATATACTGTATAAAGATTTCGAGTTTTAAAATTTCTATCTAAAAAAAAAATTATGACGATCATGCCCATTACTACGTATTGCTGCGGGAGGATTTGTTTCGCATTTTTTCGCTATAAAAGAAGAAATTTGAATTGCTGTGGAGCTTCATAACACGTTCAACTTTCATATTTTGATTATAAAAACTTTTTATAAACCAAACACGTCAATAATTATATTTATAGTGCTAAAATGAACCGTCAAACCTTCTTTCTTAGCCCCAAGTTTAATAAGAAACCAATCTATAATATACCAACAAATAAGTTTCAAGAATTTTTTAACGCTTATATATATAGTATTATGATTAAGACAGGGAACAAAACCTCCAACCGTGCTTATGTTTGTAATGAAGCATCAAAAGAATGGAACAAATTAAATGTAAGAATAGAGATGAAATTGATGATATGATTAGAAATTATCTAACCACACCATATAATTTATGTGAAATACAAACAATAAGGCCAAGATCTTCTGTACCTAGAGAAGATTCAACTCTTCCTCTTCCTACTCTTCCTGCAATTCGTTTAGTAGATCCTATACTGAAAATTTCTGTTAATGCATCAGTGCAAAGAAAGGCAGCAAATAGGATAACAATAGCCAAAAAAAAGATTATTAAATTCAAGCAGATTTATAACATTACATCAGATTCTCAATTTTGACATGATACGTATACAAAAATAGAGTCTTTTCGAGCTGAAATTGAATCTAATAGAGAAAGAATTATTAAGTTAAAAAGAAATGCTGATTATGTTCAAAAGTGCAAAGAAAAAAAAAGGAAGACACTTAATAAAAATCAAGAGGTAATATGATATGATAGACCTGGTCATTCTTCACTTCTTTTTGAACATCTGAATTTGTACGATCATATTCACAATTCAATTGAGTTTGGAGCAGCTGACAAAAAATGGCGAAAAGAAGTGGTTAAAGTGTGAATCATCACAAATTTGCACAAAAATCTTGAAGAAAATTATAATGTTTATATGGCGAGAACAACATTGAAAAATTACCTGTTGCCTCACCAATCCAATTCCATTGCCGCAAGAGTACATCATCATCTGGCATAAATCGCAGCAGCTGGAGTTTTACGTACTGAAACACGCAACCATCCTGATGGTCATTATTGTCTTGCATCTGTTAAATGCGCAAGGCAATTTGCCACCGTCTTTGCTGATAAGTTCGTTATTATTTCCCAAGATGATAAGATGAAGATAGGTCTTGGGATACCTGCTGTAAGTTGGATATTTCATACATTGCAGACAGTTCACGAGCCTACTAGTATAGCCGACCATGATTTTTCTCTAGAAAATGGGCAAAAGTTAGTTCCATCAGTTTATCTTATGATCAAACCAAATGAATCAAATGATGAGTTACGAACAGGATAATTTACCATTTTTATACATCATCAATGGTTCCTTAGTACATCTTCACTCACACACATGCAAGACCTTGAAAGTCTTACCCTGGATCCTCAATATAATAATGTGTTAAAAATCAACAGAGAAATTCGACCTATTTGGGTGTTACTGGTAGATGGAGGACCAGACGAGAATTCAAGACATCTGAAAAACATTAAAACATACTGTCAGCTTTTTCAAAAGTTCGATTTAGATTACCTAACTGTTCGAACATATGCTCCAGGATAGTCCAAGTATAATCCTATTGAAAGAGGTATGACAACACTATCTGGAAAATTGGCAGGTATCATACTACTGATTGATCACTTTGGATCGCATCTAAATACACAAGGTAAAGTGATCGATCCAGAGTTGGCCCTTCAAAACTTTCAATATGCTGAAGAATCACTTTGCGATATTTGGCATCGAGATCTGATTTTTGGAAGAAATGTAGATGCATGGTATATCAAAGAGCTCGCTAATCCATTTGAAAATTTAGAGTTTGAAGGCACAGACAAAGAAAAAGCAGAAGAGCAAAAACAACAAAAAAGGAAACAAGAAAAAGGAGATGACTCACCAGAATGTTTTATACCATGGTCATGGATTGAAAATTATTGTAACTTATGTTAATATTCTCTTGACATTAAACATTGCACGAATAGAAGCTGTTATGAACCATTTCACGCAGAAGAAGCCATGGATTTTCTTCTTTTGAATAATAGTTTTTTGCCTCCAATTACAAAAGCTAGAGACAGATATTTTACAAATGCTATACATCTCCTTAAATATTATGATCTCCTGAAAATTCCTGGATATGATTCACATTGCCTGTCCCTTGACCAAATAACATATTCGCGTCTTTGTTGCTCTATATGCAATAAATACTTTCCAACTCTTACTTATTTGACGAACCATAAAAGAATAATGCATCCTGCCAGCCGTAGACGACCTAAAGGGAAATCTAGAGAACAAAATTCAAGGGTCCTTGATGATTTCTCTCTTCTTCCATCACAGCAAAAGCAACCTCTCTTTGACAAAGTGTATTTGAGAGATTGTATTTCAGATAGAGATTGAGATTAATATAATCATGTAATTGTATAAATAAATATATAAATAAATACAGTATATAAATTCTAAGCTACTAATATCACGTGATTAATAATAATATGTATAACCTAAGATCTTTTGCTACCCCCATCCCCTAAAATATTAGGTAATAAATGTCACAGCCCTTAGCTTATAGTAAATTTTTTTATAGCAAAATTTCAGTTTTTTCTATATATTATTATATATTTGTAAATGTTTATATAATGAATTTTGTAATAAATATGCATAGTACATAATAAACTATTTTTATTATACAGAATTTTTTAAATTGTTATACAGTTTATTAATGAATTTCAATTTCGTAAAATTTTATTTAAATAAATATATGAAAATTATAGCCTCTAAAGGCAAATTTGAATTGAATATTTAATCATAAAAGGAAAATTACCATAATTTATTTTATAATTACTCTAATCATATTAATTTTTTTTATACATCATTACGATTAAATATCAAATACAAAAGTTTCGCTAATTACATTAAGAGATATGTGTCAAAATAAAATTTTATTAAAAAGAATATCTTTAACTCTTGCCCAAAAACATGAATTATGTTTAAGAAAAGTTAATGAACCTTCTATAAAAAATAAAGAATTAGCGAAAATATATAATGTTAGTGAAGGATGTATAAGCAATACGTTAAAAAAATCACAAAAATGTCTTGAAATTAATTCCAAATCACCTGAAGTTCAAGGTAAAAGACAAGTTATGGTGAATTTTTCAGAAATCAAAAAAGCTCTTATATCATGGGTATTAAAAGCTTTGGAAAGTAATGTTGTTATGAGTGATCAAGTTTTATACAAAAAAGCTATGAGATTTGCTTCTTTATATAAGGTTGAAAATTTTAAAGGAAGTAATAATTGGATCGATGGATTTAAAAAGAAAACATAATCTTTTTTATAATTTAAACTAAAGAGAAGTCACAAGTATGTCATTTGAAGAATTTGATGATGATGGAATAGAAGAGAATGAGCGTAAAGAAATCCAAAATTTAATCAATAAACCTAAGTATACACATCCTCTTACTGCTAAAAAATCTGTTAGATTAGATCAGGAGAGCAAAATTTCTGATGAATCTTTGACTGAAGAATGAGTTATTCTTAAAGAAAATAATTCCATTTCTCTAGTGACTAGCTCTGAAGTCTTAGCTGTATTTGATACAATATTTATCTATTTAGAATAAAATGATGGTCAAAATATTATTGATAAAAATACTTTCAAAGCTATGAAAAAAGCTAGGCAAGTAGTTTATAGAAATCAAATGAGGTTAGACTTATTTGCTATAGGTGAAAGCAGAAATTTCAAATTTAATGATACCTATACTGGCATTGTGAAAAGCATTGATAAGAATAGGGAAGGTGTTTATAACAATATTTTTGATATGGAAGGCATTTATAATAATATTGTGAATAGGGAAGATGTTGATAGTAATAATATTATAAACAGAGAAAATGTTGATTATTATATTATGAATGTTGAAAATGTTGGTTTCAAAATTTTACATTTTAATAAGCTAGAGTTTTATAATTGTGAAGAAGTTTTATTGAATACCAAATTGATCAGAATAGCCTTTAAATTTAACATATTACAGCATTTTGTATCAAACTTAATAAAGTAATGATCCTTTAGTGACATAAAATACAGTATTTGTAAGCTTATACATTTTATGATTAATGGACAGATCAATGGTTTTTGAATTTCATCAAATCATTCGGCCAAAATGAGATCTCTTTTAATTAAAAAAAATTTTTTTTTATGATAAAAAAAAATTAAAATATACTGTATTTTATTAAATTACAGTAAATAAATAAATATTTTGGATTAACTATTTGCTGTATACACAATTTTAAATTAACATAAATAATTTACATTAAATACTAAAGAATTTATATTAAATATTACTAAAATTTTATTTTATTTCACATTACAGTAAAAAGTAGAATAATTTTTGAAGGATATTTTTAAAAAGTGTAATAAATCATTGATATATTTACACATAAAAATATAAATTATGATTAAAATGTAAAGTATATTTGTCAGGAAAATGATTGTTAGGGAAATGATCCTGTTGGGAAAATGACTGTCAGGGAAATGATCCTGTCAGGGAAATGACTGTTGGGAAAATGACTGTCAGTGAAATAACTGTCAGGTAAGTGAACGAGTTCCGATTGGAGATATGTTTGGAATTGTTATTCTGTTAGAAAATAACTACACCAATATTTAAGTCATAATAAAAGAGAGTTCTTAAAAAGTCTTTTATTAAAATTTGGCAATAAAGTTCATTGTCTAATTCTCCATCTATTCTACAAAAATTACTAATCCCTTTCAAAGTAAAGCATCTCCAAACTATAATATTTCTAACACTAAATTTTATTATTAATTTAACGTGAAAATTTCTTAAAGGTTTTTCTGGTCTTTTTAAATAATATTAATAGCCATCAGAGCCAAAAATTATAAATTTACTTTCATTTGACTACATTATCCTTAATTAGTCTTCAATAATCCAATTTTGGTACTTTTAGGTGAAGGCAAAATGATGAAATGGATAAGTTTTCTTAAGGTAAGGCTTTCTTCTTTTAACTCTTGACCTTAAGCTATTTCTTTGAAATGTTCGGCATATAGTTTCTAATAAAACTTAAATATTATCTTCTATTCTCAGCTTACCTTAAATATCAACAGCTGTTAAATATTTTTTAAAAGTAATAAGTTGAACAATTTTCCATTCAGTATGAACAGAAAATATTTGGAAATAATCTGATTTTGGTTGATCCTTAATATTACCAGTTTTTTGTATATATTGGTAAGTTCTTATAAACGTTAATTGATGAACATCTATTTTAGAAGTAAAATAATGAATAGGGTAACCTTCTTCAATAAAAATCATAATCTTAGCTTTTTGTTTTATAGATAATCATGGCATTTCTGTAATTTTTTTTATATACTTTGGTAAGAAAAGGTAAGGGTTTTTTTTTAAATTATTGGTATTTAGAAATTTTCAAATATTTTAAATTAGAAACTAATTTTTTTTTTCTTTTTAAAAAATCACAAAAGTAACATATCACCAAAAATGGAAACAAATAAAGCTACAGTTTAATATATGATTAAAACTAAATAATAATTATCATTTTTTATTTATTTTGATTTGATAATATAAAATAAATTTTTTTTTTATTAGTAATATTTATAATTAATAAAATATATTAATAAGTTTTACAATTAAGTGATATATTTTTTTTTGTAACTGTATACTGATACTATGTATTTAAGAATTTTTTTATATTTTAATATACATTTTTTCCAATTGCATTAACAATCTGTTTAATAATTATTGAATCAGTTATATTCAGATTTTTTGAAAAATCAGATGTAATATTAGGATTTAAGTTAATAAAATTAGTTGGTATTAATTTTTCTATAGATACATCAATTTCTTAATAAATTTGAGAAATAGTATACTTCTAAGGTAATTTTAATTATATAATTACAAAATAGTGATATGTATTATGTGAAACATTTTTTGCATCTTATATATAAACTACTGATTATATTTGTTATTTTTGTTTATTAGAATTTTTTTTCTTCAAATGATGTATAATGATTCTTATTTTATATAGTAAATTCCAAAGCCTTTAAAATAATATGATTTTTAGAATTGTAATAATTTTGAATTGAATTTTCAAAATTTATTTGTATACATTTTACAAGACTTTTAGTATATCTAAATTGTGTAGTTCTATTTAATTTATTATAAAACTTTAATTTTCATGATTTACATTTATAATTTTTATCAATGCATTTTATCACCATTTTCAATTTAATGTGATCAGCCAATTTTTCAGCTGCATGATGCTAAGGAAATCAGTTTTCACATTTCACATGATGATTAACATTAATAGCCAATAAAATTTGGAATTTCATATAAAGAATGATAATCATTTCATGCTTTGCAATTTTTTAATGCAAAAAAAATGGAAAAAGAAAAGAAAAAAAAGTATAAAATTGGAGTGTATTTTAAATGTCAAAAATGTTTATACTGTAGAATAAACTTAGAAAAGAATATATGTAAATGTAAAAAAACAGTTAAATTAACTAGAACAAATAAAATAGTTCAAGTTAAAACTGCATATCCAAGAATATTTAACCCTATTTCTTCTAATTCTAAACAACTTAACTTTATCAAAAATAAAAATAAATGCTTTCTATATGATTATGATTTAAAAAAAATATTTAATTATCATTTTGCTTAACATGCAATAGTTCTTATCAATGTTTGTCTTCTAAAAATTCTAATATCTTTAATAAATCAAATTTAACAGAAAAAATGGGAAGTTATGGAAGTAACTGATATTGCAAAAATAATTAATCTTGAAGCTACCTTTTCTGAAGTTTCTACAACAATAATTCAAAGTGAATCTAAATATAATAATTCAAAAACTGAAAATGAAAATGATGCTGAATTAAAATTGGAATTAATTACAAATTTATTATTAAATAAGCAGATGATACCATTCTTCCAGCTAAGAACTACTCAGTTACAATCTCTGAGTTGGATGAATTCTTACTTGCGATTCAAAATAACATCATGACTCTTCTTAAAGATAAGAAAATTAATGCTAATGATTATAATATTTCTTTCAAATCAGAAAAAGCTCAAGAGGCAGGTACTCTATTAGTAGATATGTGTGATTTTGAGAATTTTAAATCAGAATATATTAAACTTGCTACTGCAAAGAAGATTGTACTTATTCTTATTACCATAAAAAAAAAGAAAAAGATAATTAAATGAAAAAAAAGGTAAATTTTTATTTGTTATGTAAATTTTTTAATTATATTTAGAAAAAAATTAATTATATGAAAATTTTAATTAGGAATCTAATTCAGATAACAAAGAAGCAATTTGTGATAAATCAATTCCAAAGACTAACAACAATAATAAAGTTTCAAAAATATTAGATATCTCTATACTTAATCAAAGAATTGCAAAAAATGTTACAGAGTTATAAAAAGAAACTTGATGTCCTATGCATAACAGATATTATCTAAAAGATTGTGAACCTTATACTGAAATAAGTAATATGATATTTTCAACATGGGTTACGGAAATAGTTGGTTATTTAATTTATAATTAATTATTAAAAATTGTTTAATTAATATGTTATTTTTTAAAATATTTTAGCTTAATAAACTTGTAACAATTAAAGAACTACTAACACATCTTTCATTTGTGTATACACATCCATCAAAAAATAAATCTCAATCCACTATACCTCAATTTTCTAATAATATACAAGATTCAATTAATCTTTTTTTTTCTAATATTTTACAAGCATTAGTTACTCTACATTTTTTCCAACCACTACCATTGCAACAATTATTCTAACAACCACTATTACAACCATTTCAACAACCATCATCACAACTATCATCTCAACAAACTATACCTTCAATGGCTGAATTTTTGCATCAAATAGATAAGATAGAAAAAACAGAAGATTATTCTTTTAAATTTTTAAAGGGATTTGAAAAACAAAGAATTAAAGTTAAACATTTAAATAAATTGAATGATGCATAATTTGAAACTTGTGGAGTAATTGCAATTAGAGATATTAAAACTATTAAAGAAGCTGTTCAAAATTATAAATAAATAAAATTTTAAAACTCTTAAATTGTTTTAGTAATAAATTGAAATTTTATTTTATTATTTTTATTCTATTTTTTTTCATTATAAAAAAATTTTTTTAGTTCTATTTTAAAAATATCCATATTCTCTAAAATAACCTTTTGCCATTTGAAATGTAATTTGAGAATAAGCTATAAGTAAAAGATAAATAGAATTATAACTAACTTCTACAAAATATCTATTTCTTTGTAAAAATTATTTAATTGTAGAAAAAGCCATTTCTATAGGATTAAAATCAGGTGAATAAGAAAGCAAAAATTCAACTTTTACTCCAAATGCACTCAAATAATCAAGAAGATCCTGATCATGATGTATTTTAGCATTATCAAGAACTAAAACACTATTTAAACTTGAAAAGATGTTCATTTGTAGCAACTATAAAATAATGTTTGATAATTTATTAATACAAATAATAAATTTTTTAATAATATATAAAATAGCACTTACTACTTGTGAAATTACAAATTCCTTAAACCTTTGTTTTATACAACTTCTTTCTATAATGTTTACAGCAATTATACTTCATTCTGTTAATGCAGGTAAAAGAGTATATCTTTTTCCTTGAACAAAAACTACTTTTTTTAATGCTCTTGCTTGAATTTACTCTTAAATAATTATATAAATGTATTGAAGTACACTTATCTTTTAATAATTCATCTATAAATACCAATTGATTAATTCTATAACAGCCTATAGATGCAATAAATGCACTTCTTAACAATTCATTTCTTTCAGCAGTAGCCTTTTGCAACTAAAATGATAATAAATTGATAAATTAATTAGTATTATTATAAAATTAGATTTAATACGTATCGCCTTTGGCATTTGACGCCAGTGTCATGTGATATGTGATCATGTGCATTGATGTGAAATTATACGGTAATATTGATGTAATCATATAATCAAATATTTATATATATAAATCAAAGCTTGTTGTTAAGCTTTTATTAAACTTTTCCTTTCATTCTCTTTTAATAATATCATAATTACCCTCTTTATTCACTAAAAAAAAATGATTTTTTTTCATTAATTTTCATTCATTTTTATCTTCCAGTTACTAAATTTCTATATTATAATTATGAATTTTAATTTACATGAACCTTTAAGTCCTAATAATGTTAAAGGCTAATTTAGCACCTATTCCTTTATCTTTTCAGCGAGCATAAATAAAACAAGCATTACTATATCAAGGAAAAACAATTTTTTTTTAATCAAGTAAGTTCATTTTATTGTAAATATTTTGGAATTAACATAAGGTTGGGATTAGAGTTAAGATTGGAATTAAGATTAGAATTAGAATTAGGATTAGTATTAGGATTAGAGTTAGGATTAGGATTTGGATTAGGATTAGGATTAGGGTTTGGATTAGGATCAGGATTAGGATTAGAATCAGAATTAGTGTTAGAATTAGTGTTTGCATTAGTTTTCTAAAAGAATGAAACTTAAAATTATCATATATATTACACTCATCTATAATTAAGGTTTCTGGGCGAAACTCATTTTGGATTTTGTGAAATGGCGAAACTCCAAATAGTGAAGTTGAAATTATTGACAAAACGTTTTGCCATTGACGAAACTTTAATAATTGCGAAATGGAGAAACTGCTGCAAAACTCCATAGCCAATCAGATGCATATCAGGTAATCAGTAAATCATCCCTGCTCTGCACATTTCAACACACCAGATCCCATTCCCGTGTTCACTATAAAATAAAGAAAAAAGAAACGTTAGTCATTATACTAACGTTTCTTAAACCCTTTTTGCCAAATTACAATTCATCCAAGACAAGTTTTCAAGGCCTTTCCGTTCACTACAAAAGAAAAAAATAAGAAATGTTAGTCATCATACTAACGTTTCTTAAACTCTCTTCGCCAAATTGCAACTTACCCAAGACAATCGTTTGGTATTCACTACAAAAATAAAGAAATAAGAAACATTAGTCATCATACTAACGTTTCTTAAACTCTCTTCGCCAAATTGCAACTTACCCAAGACAAGTTTCTAAGACCATTTGGTGTTCACTACAAAAATAAAGAAATAAGAAAATTAGTCATCATACTAACGTTTCTTAAACCCTCTTCACCAAATTGCAACTCACCTAAGACAAGTTCCAAGACCGTTCGGTGTTCACTACAAAAATAAAGAAATAAGAAACATTAGTCATCATACTAACGTTTCTTAACCCCTCTTCACCAAATTGCAACTCACCCAAGACAAGTTTCAAGACCGTTCGGTATTCACTATAAAAATAAAGAAATAAGAAACATTAGTTGTCATACTAACGTTTCTTAACCCCTCTTCGCCAAATTGCAACTCACCCAAGACAAGTTCAGTATTCACTACAAAAATAAAGAAATAAGAAATATTAGTCATCATACTAATGTTTCTTAAACCCTCTTTGCCAAATTGCAACTCACCCAAGACAAGTTCCCAAGACCGTTCAGTATTCACTACAAAAATAAAGAAAAAAGAAACGTTAGTCATCATACTAACATTTCTTAACCCTCTTTGCCAAATTTCAACTCACCAGACAAGTTCCCAAGGCCATTCTGACTGACTTCCACGTTGACTACAAAATAAAGAAAAAAAAACATTAGTTGCTATACTAACGTTTCTTAAACCTTTTTGCCAAAGTTCAACTCACCCAAGACTGTTTCGCGTTCACTACAAAATAAAGAAAAGAAGGAACATTAATCATTATACTAACGTCTCTCAAAGCAATTTGGAACTTCTAACTTACCAGAAGTCTATAAGGAAAATAGATATTAGAAAAGAACCCTTTCACCGAATATGAAATTATTTTTATAAAGTATTTAATGACAATAATTCTTTATAT
>QKYT01000082.1:138299-167953 GCA_003550305.1 Glomus cerebriforme | reverse complement strand
AATTCTTTTTTTATATTTTCTTATTTTTAACTTTTTTTTTCACAGCTTTTATTTTCAACTTTTTCTTTTATTTTTTTTTTATTCTTTCATATTTTTTTTTAAAAATTATATAATTATTACATTAATTTTGTAACTTTCTTATGTTTTCTATAGTATAATTTTATTTCTTTTTGTTTATTTTCTAAATTGAACCCATAATTTTCAGTATCCCTCTTTATATTTTTTACTATGTTATTAATTAATCATATTATAATCTAATTATTTTATCTTTCTTTTTATCCCTTTTTACTATTATATCTAATTATATACTAAATTATTATTTTTCTATTTATTTTATACCATTTTTTTTTTTTTTTAGACAAGTTAAACGTATTTATTATATTATATGTCATATGACGAATACTTTCTATAAATTACGTATACATTCTCTATGAAGAAAAATGTAATTTGTCACGCAAGGTTATTAGTTTGTAAAGTGAAAATTGTAAACAAATTTCCCTTGGCNTAAACGGCCCTTACTCTTAACCTTTAACCTTCTGACCTTGTACCATTGTAATTATCTAGATTAGTACAGTTAACATGTCTATTTATCCTATCTTGAACNTCTAAACTATTACCCAGATTATCTATACTATATTTTNACCTAATATTAATACAAGAATCAGAATTAAAATTAATATCTAAATTAGAATTACCAAAATCATTACAACTATTATTGTCTTCCATATTCTTCCAGAGACCAACTAACTGCAGAACTTCTTTACTGTGTAAACTTTGGATTTTGTCNGAAAGACGATGAATTTTCTTGAAAAAGAAGTCTNCATGNGCAATGCCTNATGTAACAAAATCTTGGANCACTTGATAGCCTTTAAGAGCTGCTTGTTTTAGCCTTGTCTGCTTGTCTAAGACCGGATGCTTAAATTCATCAAATGGGATATCATTATGATAGCATGAAATTTTCTTGCTGAGTGGTTTATTGGAAGATGTATTATTGTCTTGGTTCTGTAGTGTGGATGATTGTAAATTTATTTTATACCATTTATTATAATGGTATAAAAATAAAAAATAATATTTAAGAGTTTCATTTAAAAATGCAGTTATCTCAATAAGTTACTATTATAAAGATTTTATATTATAATGAAATTATAATCTTTTAGATAAACCTAATTTTTTGAAATTACATACTATATTTAATAATATATTAAAATTAAAACTTATTTTACTTTATGATGCTATATCTTCTAATAATTTTAAGGAATTGCTTAAAAGTATTTTTTTATGGATAAATATCTATAAGATGATAAATATTATAATTTATTAATTAACCAATTTAATAATATAAAAAAGAGTGAAATTTTATTAAAAAAATAATAAGAAAGAATTGGAAAAAAGTTAACATACATTTGAAATACCATTTTTATCAGATATTAAAAGTAAAGCTAAACTTAATTACTTAATGCAAACATTTGTAAGTATATTTTAATAAGATCTTCAGGTTGTATAATTAAAGAATTTTATTTTAAAATTTTGATAAATACAGCAGGTAAATTATATTGTTTTAATTATTTTGTATTAAATTTATAAATTTTAATATTTGTTTAACAATTTCTAAAGAAAAATGGTATTATGATTAAACATTTGGTAAAAAATAAATTAGAGGATATTTTGTGAAATGTGTATTGCATGTGGTATTAACATATCAGAAAGAAATATTTTTAATTATTCAGGAAAAAACAATTAATATTTTATGTTAAAAATGAGAAAATTGAAGCTATGACTATTTTAGATCACAATTTATTAGCTAGAGTGTGAAATTATTTTAAAGTAATAAAGAAGAAAAAAAAAATATCTTTAATTCAATTATGCAAAGGTCATCTAAAACTACTACTAATAATAAAGTATTGGAAGATAAAGAGGTATTTTTTACATATTAATATATTTAATTTGAATTACAGTTACCTAATGATGATTTTAGCAAGGTTTCACAATTATTAAACAAAAATAAAGGCCATTGCAAGAACTTTCAGTTTCTGAATCAAATACACCAAATATAAATAAGAAAAAAAAAAGAAAAAATAATTATTATAAATAAAAATTATTATACAAATTGTTCTGTTTATAATTAATTAGTATTTTTATTACATACACGTTTTATTATAGTGCTTGTCAATTATAAAAAAACCGGAAAAAATCACGGGATACTGGATAATTATAATTATTGGTAATGCAATACAAATGTCATAATATAATATTAATAATAAAACTGATTATATTTAATTAATTTAATTAGCTAAATCAAATCATCCATAATAAAATTTTTTAAACCTGACTTGAAAGTTAATAAATTTTGGGTGAGAATTCTATATATTTTATAGGTAAATTTCTAATAAATTGATTTACTTCAAGGTAACTTAAATGTCGATTTGAATTATTGTATGTAAGTTGTAAGAAAGGAAAGATTTTAAGGATCTGTTCAGTTTAGGTCATTATCATCTGCATTATTATTTGCATTTCACATTTTTAAATATAAAGAAATTACTAAACTAGCTAACAGCTCTTATCGTGTCCGCCTTTAGATAGTAAAGTTTTTTTGATTATTCCAAAATTCATTAGTGATTTTCACTGATGAAGTTTTTAAAAAAATAATTATATTTATTATACATTAAAAGTATTATTACAAAAACATCCTAAAAATCCTTTATACTTTCGTTAAATATCACTAATAAATAAATTAAATAAAATCATCTTCTACCAAATTGCCGCTCCGGTCTTCGTGTAGGTTGAGAAGTCATAGAACGGGGTGCCCACTCTTGCGGAACAGTTCGTCCTCTGGTTTCATTTCCATTTTTAATCCGAGGACCCATTCCAGGAGCCGACTGTTGTACTGGAGGACGATCATATGGGGTTATAGGTGATGGCATTCCATAATATTGGTTCTCATAATAACCAGCACGTATTGTTTGATTATCATATCGGGTATAATCACGTTGACCTTCAATCCGTCTTTCAAAATCCATATATTTATTCATTGGTGGCATTAATAGTAACGACGGTGGCGGTCCTCCTGTCCAAGCACCACTTCCCATATCCCACGCAGCACCAACGATACCAGCATTTGTATTATTACCCCTACCTACACCACCATTACCTCGTCCACTACTGCTAGCACCGCGTGAAGCACCTCGTACTGATGCCGAACTCGTACTAGGTCTTCTACCTCGCCCTCTATTATTCGTGGCTAATTGAGAGTTAGTAGTAGTGGTAGTGGATATTCCAACTCGTTTATTCTGAAGTTGAGGACGGCTATTTACATTTGTTTTCTTTTGCTGAATAGCTGCTGTAACTGGAACAGTTGGAGTTGTAGTCGCAGTAGTAGTAGCCAACATGTCTGGATGTTGCTGATTAACTGGAATCTTCCCAGACATAAAATCATCGACATGAACCGAAGGAGGACGGCTAGTATTAGCTTTTCTATTATTATGGATGCTTCGAAACTCATTTTTTTGATAAGTCTTTCCACCACCTAAATTTCTTCGAGCATTGCTTTCATAAGCAATACCACCAAGCTTACTTAAAGTACGTGCTTTCAATAGCTTTCTGCCTTTAGCTGTACTATCACTGGACATTTTCATTCTTTTATGAAAATAAAAATTTGGCAACATTTCTTTTGCGAAAACTTCAAAATCTATTTCGGTTTCAGGAGCGTTAAATAACCCTCCCTCACCAACTTTTCCTTCAAAATCATCCATAACATCATAAAATGGGAAATCCGGATAATCATCTAGATAATTATTTATAATAAGTGAATTAGAAACGAGTAAATGTGTTATAAATTTCAAACTAATACATACCGATAACTATCCCAATGCTTATTGAACCAACTTCTTGCCTAATTGAATTATTATGATTATCAAGCTCATTAACAACTTCAGAAAGTCTAACATTAAATCTTTTGAAAATTTCATCAATATTTAGTATAATTGCATTTTGATTGACTTCTTGGATATAATCCTGTATATGATCTTTCAATCTTTTAACAACATTTGCTACTGATTGACATAAATGAAGATCATGCACTTCTTCATCCATATTATGAGATTCATATGGAAGTTCAATAATATGTTGTTCAATATTTTCGTATGACTTGAGAATAGTTTCAGCGTCTTTATATGAATCAATTAATACAGGCAAAGATCCTAGATTATTTTTAAGAAAAGGGATTTCACAACGTAGTGGTTCAGGAAGAACATATCTGATTATCGTAAGAATAAAGACAACGGAATGATATGCAATATTTAGGTCATGCATTCGTATATCTTGCGATCGCAACAAATCAGGGACCCAAGTCATCATATTGCTAATCAATTGAAGATGATCTTTTTTCTTAAGAATTAATAAAGCGCCTAATTCTGTTTCTGCAATTTTCTGCAAAATCAAAAGTGAATGAATTTGAAGTCGACCATTTTTCCCTTGTTTTACCCACTCTAACAAATTGTTTATAATAATGGAAAGGTCATCTAATCTTGGCATGTTTCTCCTAGAAGCAGTTATTGCAGAATTACACAATAAGAAAAAAAACTCCATAATAATATCACAAATAAAATTCACATGGTTGATAGATGGAACTACATCCAACAAAATTTTTACAAGACTGTGTAAATTTTTAAATGATTCTTGATCATCTAATATCATAGCATCATCAGTTATGCTAATAAGAGAATCGAGAAGCAATGACCTTCCAGATGAATTTCCACATAAGGAAGTTAAAAGACTCATCCATCGTCCAAATATTGTCAGTTTTGTCTGAATTTCTAAAGATGTGTGCGAATCTTCAACGTTTGATTCAGATTCTTCTCCTTTGAATTCATCAGCAGTAGCATTAATACCAAACTTTTGCATTTCAGGCTTTTCAATTAGTGGATTCAATTGATCAAAAGCGTCACGTACACCATTGACAATAACCGCTACAATTCCCCTGCCTATACCACGATCCAAGAAATCTAAATCAACTAGTTGACATATGACAGTACGAAACATCATATGTAATATTTTCGAACTTGAAGGAGCAATACTTTTGGTGAGATAAATCAAATCATCTCGTAAAGGAAGTAATTGTTTAATCCAATATTCTCGCAGTATACGTGCTTCGCGCTGAATTTGCAGCCAATTAGTAGGATACCTGCTGCTTTCTAAGTTTTCTTTTATAGAAGTATCAACCATGTTTTCAGAGCCATGTAAATGTCTTATACAATGTTGAGAAAGTAACGGTGTTGGCAATATCTCACTCAAGATATGTAATCCACTAAGAAAGTTGTTAGGTCCTTCAAATATAAAATCGAACAATTGCTTAACCACATAACGACCAGTAAAATCGGAAAAAAACCTAGCTCTATAATTTGGCTCTTGCACTTCGTCATCATGTTGTAAAGGTTTTTCTTCAATAACGATCTCAGTTAATAATCCAAATAAACTCAAAATAAGGCCACGAATACGTGCAATCTGTGCAGATTGACCATTTTTCAGTGACTTGTCATTACCAAGTAGAGAAGTAGCTCCAAGTTGATCACTTAAACGTCCATCTAAATGATCTAGGGCAGATACAAGACTAAGCCATGGCTCAACACACATACGGACCATTGATTTTTTTTGTGATGGCAATGGATCATCTGGCGATTCATTTTCACCATACAAGTTTCTAAAATGTCTTTTAGCTACACTTCCATCAGGATCTCCATAAATAAATCGAAGTAGTCTTCGTATTAATACCAAATTATTCCAAATCAAATCAAATAATTCTCTTCGAAGTTCAAAAACCTCAGAAGACAACATTATATTAGGGGATTGTGTAAAAGTAGGTGTATTATTATTTGAATGTTCATTTCTGTTATCAGATATAATATCACTAGCTTTTGATATTTCTTGAACTTTAGACTCATCATAATTTTCAAAATTTAAGCAATCTTGAGTTACAGTTGTAAAAGTAGATTCGGATGTAGATTGATGTTCTGCATACTCAACAAAATCACTCAAGTCGGATAGAACTTCGGCAACGTGATTTAAAAGCCTTAATAAGAAAACCAAAAAACTATCTCCATTATCAAATCCACTAAAATCATCCATTCGAGCTTTCAAAATATGTAATATACCATTTTCAGTATATGTATATGACATTAAAAGCCTAAGTGAAACAAGAATCTGATTAACAGAATTGTGATCTCTTAAACATTCAGGATAATACTTTTGATGTTTAATAACATCGATAACTCCTTGGATATTCCCCGTTTCGTGAAAAGCAGCAATTGGATCCCATAATGCACGTAAATTGTTTTCAGAAGAAATAAATGGGTTCACAAGCTCATAGATTTGTGGCGTTAATAAAAACGGGAATGAACGAGAAAATTTTATAACAACTTCCAAAAGTTCCAAAGGAATACGTCCTAGTACATTAGAATCGGTACATGAAACGGAAGCCGATAAAGTTTCTTGTATTGGATTAATATTCACAAGAGATAAAATGGTTGGCAGAGCATCAAGATTAATAAGTGTAGATGCCACGGCCTATCAATGTCAATATATATTTTAGAACTCAATATGTTATGTTTATTGACATCATAGTAATTAAAAAAAATTAAGACAATATAAACCTGCTTTCCAACGTTAAATGCAGTCAATTCGAATAAATCACTCAATAATTCTAATATTTTAGCATAATCCATATAAGTATGGTTTTCTAATCCTCTTTTTCCATATTCCAACAATCTTTCAACGATGGCAACAGAATGTAGCTGATAGGTTAATAATATGATTAATTGATCGGATGGAATAATACAATCATTCAAACAATCTGTGTCTGCGCCAATAGCACCACAGCTTTGCATTCTTAAAATCTGTCGTGCCTTTTTCAAAATAGAATCTTCATAATCTTTTTTACTTATATGGTCGTCATCGCTATAATCGCAGATATAATCATAGTCTTCATCATAATTTCCACCAGTCGTGGATTGACCAAAACCAAACCATATATCTCCAACACCTGGTGTTCGCCTTAATTCATTCATATTTGACCAGCTGCCATTTATTATCGGAAAAGAATTTGAAAAAGCTTCAAACTCTTCTTCTTCCATTGAAATGTCATCGTCATTATGTCGACACAAAATAGTTGATAAAACAACTAATAAGCTATCGCCAAATTGTTCTATAGGTTGTTGTAATTGTTTGGCTAAATAAAGCATACCAATCGGAGCACCAAACAAGATAACACATAATCGACCAACAAAGTTCACAAGTTCATGAAATCTCGGACACGAACGCACCCGGTGCGATGATAAAATAATCGTAATAGCTGGGAAAAAACGACAAGAAGTGAGATATTTAAAAGAAAAAATGGATGGATAATTTTGATCTGATTCTTCTCCTGAATGTAAAGCCATATGATATAAAGCTGCTCTAGAAATTATGTGCAAGCACTTGTTCGCTCGATTGATGATCGATTCAAGATCATTGTGTTCCTGTACGTTATTGTCTGAAATCGAAAGGTCACTATCTATTTGATTATCATAATAATTCATCAATTCTTCTTTTTTTCTCGTTTTCATTCCATTCCGTAATTCACTATCTGCCAACTGTTGTATAATTGTACAAGCCTCGTATATAGAAACTTTGCGTATAATAGCTTGAAGTAAATGTAAAATTCGTAAAGGTAGACTTTTGATTTGTAACATAGGTAAAATGAAAGTTTTGTACAAAGAAGTATCTTCGTTATTATTATTATCGCTACATTCCAAAAATTTTTCAACAACGCGCGGTTCTCCTAAGCACTCCAATAAACCGCGGAGTATAATTGTTTGCAAAGTTGAAGACACAAACTGTTCTTTTAGAAGAGGAACCACGAGATCGAGGAAGGTTTGGATCTTAATGAAATGAATAGAGATTTCAATTAGTAAGAATTTTACGTTCCGTGAAAACTCTTAATTTGCAACAAATTAATTTATATCTAGTTACCATTGAAGAATTAGCAATATCTTCTCCACATGCACATAGTTTACAGAATAACGATAGGCCATTTTCAAACAATTTCACGGTAGACTATCAGATTGCGTCACATGAAATTAGAACTGATAAATTATCGCCAGCATCAACTTTATGTATGCATGGACATCAATAACAGAATTTTCTAAGTGAAAACAAAACAATCAGTGATTTTCACCTTTCCTGTTGTCATGTCAAGAGCGAACAGTACTCCTTTATATACTGTATTCAATTCGTCTATAATATGCTAAATTATTAGAAATGATAGTTTCAAGAATAATAAGATAACAATTACAATGACGCAATTTCTTACCATCATATCGAATCTCATTGTGCTTTGCCCAGAGAAATCCTTCCACAATTACATTATTCATTTGATGAAGTAATTCTTCGAATGAAATTGAAGTCCTTTCTGTATAAGAATTAAATTTCATCTTATTTTTGTTGTCAGTATTCATCATAGATAAAAACGAATGAATTTGCTTGACATAGTTATTAAATTCATCCCAAGCTTTTTTGAACATTGTTTTCGAAACAGATTGCGAAACCTGTGATAAAAGTGTTTCATCTGGTGATGTGTGATACTATCGTATGGAAAAAAATTTATAAATATCTAATTATTGTAGTGTTATTTAATCACGCTTTGTTTAATCAAATTTCCGTATTATTTACCACAAGTACATCTCTACTTAATTTATCATCTAAATCCCAAACAGAAAAATCAACAGCTTTTGCTGGAGATAAAATTCTGAAAGTTCCAACTCGATCTTTATTCAATAACGTTCCTATCCTATCAGCATCAGAGTTGGTATCTCTATGTCCATCATCCAAATAAAATGTATCTTCTTCCATTGGCGTTACAAATTGGTCTTCAGTAGTTTCACCAGGGATTTGTACCGATGAATTAGAGTTTATTACAGGGATACTTTGTTCTGTCTGAACATTGTCCATTATATTTACATCATGATTGTAAAACTCTTGAGGTCTCGTAGAGTTCATTTCGTCAATTTTTTCTTCGTTTTCTTTTTTAATAGATATATTTCCAAGTGAATCATCATCTTCAGCTTTTAACTCTATACTATTACCTATTGATGATGATTGTACAATTTCTGTGAATTGCTTAGTATTAGTTAAATCAGTTCCGTTAAGAAAAAATGTATCTAAGTTATCTTTTTTATTGTGTTGACTTTCACTAATTGTAGATGAACTTAATTGATCCTTGGATTTAATATTGTGAGACTTGCCACTTTCCATAACTCTTCCATAGATACATAATGTTACAGATTGGTAATTTCCACGAAGAATTATAAAACGCGTAGTAGCCTATATTTAAAAAAAAAATACAAAAATATTAAAATCAGTTTGGATTTTATAATAATAACACTCATATACCTACTTCAGGTAACAAAGTAACATCATAACTAAGGAATCCTTTCTTTTCATCAAAAGATATTGTTAAGGGATGTAAAGGTAAAGTCGGTGGACGTTTTTCTGGTGGTTTGGCCGAATCGGCAGTAAGAGTTTTATGAATGAGAAGATTTAGATCGAATTTATTAGGAGAAGTTTGTCTATAATATTTTGAAGGTTATAAGATTAGTCATTAATAGAATAAAGGAAAATATTAAGAATATTGCAGACTTACCCTACGTGATCATTTTTACGACTGCCTTTAAACGGACGGAAGTGTTTCGGTACTACTCTTATCTCAGACAAAACAACCCGTTGGTGAAATCTAATGCATTCTGTTGGAAGCTCGTCGTTACTAAAATTACTTGCTGTCAATGTGTCAAAAAACAGAAGTTGTGAGCCAGATTTCTGAACACTTGAAACGATTTCTGCAGTCATGTTTACGAAAAGATTATTATTTCTCAAAAAAAAAAAAAAAAGTTATTTATTATTAATGTTATGTAATAAAAATACTCCTGATTGGATACTCTTTTATAATAGGTTAAACTAAAAAATTTCCATTTGAAAATAAATTTTTGTGATAAATTCTTAAACAAAAATATTCAGTTCTTTTTAAATAAATTCTTTTCATTTCTATTCACAAACTCATCCCCGCTTTTAGTATACAAACTCCAAGGTGAAGGTGGCCTATTAATAATATTTCCTTCGATATCTCCCACGGAAGGAAGGACTTTTTTCACATTTTGAAAGATTTTAGGATCATGATGGTAATAAGCAGTTCGTGCTAATGGAGATGCAGTCATTATAGTTTGAGAACCGGAATTAATTTGATCGGAAAATGACAAATTATCGCTACTTTTTTGTGCATCAAATGACAACGGAGTGGAAGGGCGAGAAGTTGGTGGAGTCGTGTGAGGTGAAGTGGCCGGAGAAATAGAAAATCTATCTCTAAAAATTGATTGAATAGATCCAAGTTTTTCAGAAGAATTTGGCTCTTGATGTGATTGTTTTGTTTGAATAGTGTTTTCTACACTATTCTTATTTGTTAAGCCAAGATGTTCTTGACTTTCAATTTTTTGATTTTTTTCTCTTAAACTAGCTGTATCATGATGTACACCAAATATTGTCTCCATTTTATTACTAAACAAATTTTTGATTCTGTTCCTGTTACATATATATAGTTTAAAAATGCAGTGCGTCTGAGCTAACCAACATTAGTTTCAAATAGGGACCTATTATTTCATATTAATATATACATATCAGATATTTATTTATTTAAATTTTACCATCTTCGGAATCAAATTTTTCCATTTCTATTAATGATTGTTCCAAAGATGCCAGTTCATTCATTCCTTCCTTTAATTTTTTAATCATTTGTCGATCTTCTGTTGCGATTGAAGTGTAATTTCTTTTAAACTCATCAAGCAATTCACTCCTATCATATTAACAAATTATTATTAGAATTTTATTTTTCTTATGAGTTTTTAAGGATATCGTACTTGCGTTTAAATTGTGTGTCTAATCCTTGAGTCAACCTGATCTCATTTTGAATAATTGCTTTTTGTGACACTTGAAATAAAATAGCGTCTTGTCTACGAAATTGACTAAAAATTGTCTGAATTTTAATAGGATTAATAAATTTGTATTTTTTATTATTATTATTATTTAATAGATAATTATACCTCGCCAACACATTGCAATAATCTTCTGATTTCCTCGTCTAACTTTTCATCTGCATATTTATTTGATCTACGTTCGACGTTAACGATATTGTCCTTTTCTGGAGAATGTGTTGTTCCATTATTGCTACTAATTATAGATGAGCTATCTCGAGTATATTGACATTCATTAAATGTATTTTCAATTTCATCGTCATCACTATCTTTAGATTTTGAAAATTCTTTCAACTTTTCTATAAAAGAAACTAACATTTATAATTTTAATACTCATTATTACAATTATCATTGAATAAGAAATTATTTAAATTTTATTATAAAAACCTTGTTTTTCATTATTGGATTTTGGAATCGACGTGTTTTTCCCTATTAATTCACGAAAAAACTCCATCGCTAAAATTATAATAAATGAAAATCCAAATATTATCAAAATAAAAATGGGTAAAATAAAAAAATATTTACGAAATTGTGCTCTCATTCGTTCAATAACCTCATCATCGGCATCATATTTAATCGAATCAGTTGTATCTTTTTTTGACGGATTCCAGAAATCTTCTTCACTCTTAATTGGGCTATTGCTTTTATTGACCTTTCAAACAATATATGTGAAAATTCAATATTAATAAATTATGAACTTACATTTTGAAGATTACCTTCAATTGCTCTTTGTAAAATTTATTCTTTTTAATTAAATTATTGAATCTCAGTTTTTCTGCATCATCCTCATTTGAATCTAGTGTCTTTCTTTTCCTTTTTTCGTGGTTAATGTTTTTTATATTTTCATTAAATATTAAATTTGGAAATTTTGAGTCTTTATATAAACGAAATTCTTGTCCACTTAAATTCATTTGGTTTCCAGTTACAGTTATATCTGTTGTGTCGTTATTTGGCTCAACCATTATAAAATCACCGTCCGAACCCTCTTGATTTTGTAAATTGCTTTGCTTTGAAGTCTCTATTCGTGAGATTTGATTTAATGCTGCTTTTTAAAAATAAAATTTCTATTATAAATTTTACCACAGAAGTTAATAGTTTTTTTTTTTTTTTAATGCCTAATATTATTCATTAGTTTCTAACCGTTTAAATTTATTTTTTTTTATTATGGTAATTATATTATTACACTAATGGGTTTTATTCTTTCAAATTAAATTGAGCTTACCTTTCTTAAACATATCATTGGATAATTTGTCTCCATTCGTGCCTTCTTTCATATTATCTCCCTTACTATTTGTTTGTTTTTTTAATCTCAACAATTTAGATCGTTGTTTTGATGGTCGAGAAACATCAGCATCAAGGATTTGCAATTTAGCACGAGAATGGTTCGAGGTAGATGGAGTAATTCTTATGTTCTTAAGGCGTTGTCTTTCTGAAGGATTATCGATATTAAGAGAAAGCTCAGCATTACACGCACCAATACAGCTCTGAGAGAAATTAGTTAATTCTATAGTAGGGTCGAAAGACGAGAGTCCATGATCTAAATTGGCATCTTTTAATAATTTAATTTGTTTATCGTTTGTTTCATTTTCGGAAGTTATAGAAGCTTCTGACGATTTTGAAAGAGTATCATGTACTGCAATGTTGAATTTTGGTTGTAAAAATAGAGATTCTGGCACTTTTGGTAGTTGTATCTTTTTTTTCTAGTTTTTATTAAATGAATATAAGAAAGATTATTTATTCTTTAGCAGTACTGAAATGAAAAAAACTTACTACGCGACGATCGGTAAATATCGTTTCCAAGTCACCTTTTACATCTTTGTCAAACTTAATGATGATAAGAATCTTATCAGAGGTTTTTTTATTGCGTATACCAGCTAAGCATTGGCTATCAAGTTTTAAATGCTCAGAAAGAGATAGTCTAAGGGTTTGTTCTAAGTAATCACCTGTAATTTCGTAATTAAAAATTTGTATTATTGTTACGTCGTTTTTATAAATACGTACCTTTTGACTCTATTTGAAGGTCCCATGTTGATATTTTTGAGTATTTGATTTCTAACGCATCATTATCTGCAGAATCATCAGCCTATAATAATTTGGATAATATTATTAATATTTAACAAAATGGACTGACAAAATGAATAAATTGGTTATAAAAAGTAACCGCCTCTATTGATTTTATCGTTGTGGATATTGTCCATTTGTTGAAATCGACGAAAAACCGATCTTGTTCTTCCGGGAAATCTAGTTCAATTTGATTATATTTTATTCGTAATGCCACGAACGTTTTCGGCCTGTCCATGAACACGAAAGACATTTCATTATTTATAAACTATGTAGTATAATATAAATAATACTTGTTATCACACACGTTTTAGATATGCCATCGTTTGATTCATTGAGTGAATTCAAGAAATGTCTAGTATCCTTAAAAAAAGAAAAAAAATTGTCAAAAAGACTCCATTTATACTTAAGTTGATAATAATATTACTATTTACTCCGAAAAAATCATCGACTGTTATTGCCAAGAATTTTTGAATCATATCTTTACGAGTCATAAATGCTTTGTTTACAAAGATTTCACGATCATCTTGCATTCTAGGGCAAAGCCTAAACAGTATCTCAAGATGACGAAGTTGAAGCTCGTAATCTTATGTTAAAAAAAAAATGAGATAATTATTTATCAATAAGTATGGAAGAATACATTAAATACCTGATGCAAATACCATGGAGGAAGTTAGATCAGACCTAATAAAGGTTTAAAAAAGTTAGGGATTGACGGAGCTAAATAATTATATTTTTATATAAAAGGATACGTATTAAAAAATTTCTCTTGGCTTAACAATTTTTTATTCTCTTTGCATCCAGTTAAAAAACCATTTATTACATCTGCACTCTATAAAATTCAAAATATTATAAATATAATTATCACCTGTATATTTAACAACTCACAGATGAAATCACTTTCTTACTGTTTTTCGTATATCAATTGGTAATGAAGAATTCGTTAATGTTTCTATGAGAGGTTTCAGGCAGAGTCTCCCCAACGTTTCACGATCTTTTCACAAGATAGATGCTATTAATTCGTTCAGTGATTTTGCACATTTAATAATTTATTACCTGCGTCTTCTCGTTGAATAAAATTCTGACAAAAAAAAAAAAAATTTAATCGCATTATACAATTGATATTTTCCTTACTACGAAAACAAACTAATCATTATTCACCTCGATTAGTGATAAAAAATCAACAACAATTTTTTCCCAATCATTGTCGTCTCCACTTTTTAACAAACCCATATCTATGATAATCTTTACAATGCAATTTAAACAATCTGTTGTTTTTTCTATAATATCTGCAACATCATTATATTCATTAAACAATCTTTCAAGTGAATTGCTTGCTTGCTGAAAAACCTCCGGATTTGCATCATAAAAATAATTTGGCCTTGAGCGCTGGTGAGGCGCAATAAAAGTTTAAAAAATTAATGTCTTAATCATATATTTACTTATAAATAGTTGTAATCTACCTCTTCTTTTAATATTTTATGAATTTTTTGAAGTATTTTTTGCAGCCTACAATTAAAATCTTTAATATAAATAAAGAAAGCGCGTAAAATATTAATTAAATAATAGTTTACTCTTTAGCAGTTGAGTAATTCTCTTTCTTTCGAGGTCTACCGCGTCTTTTTCTTTCGCTTTCCAAAGATGGCTTAGAAATAAGTACGTTGTTGAGTTCATGGAATGCAGCTTTTAAAGAGTGAGACATTGATATTACTTTTGCTATTTTATAAATGTAAAAAGTGAAGAGAACCAAGAATATAAAAAAAGAGGAAATAATGTATAACTGGCAAGTTTGTGAAAAGCTTAATAGGTTTAATTAAACGTTTCTAACACTATTTATATACCCGCAGGACAAACAAATCATTGATTAACTCGTCGCGTTTTTACTTAAAAGACTAAAAGACGATTTTAATGATCATTGTGAAAAATTTACATATAATATTCAACGAAGGAAAAAAACGTAAATATGAGCGAGCAATCAACAAATTATGACTACAATAAAATCCAATTTCTCCTTTGCTCAACTTATATACAATAAAATCCATTTAAAAAAAAAAAATGACTTTAGATAAAAGCAAAAAAAAAAATGATACAAATAAATAATAATACAATGAAATAAATATTTTGCCGATGAAGAAATACCAACTGGGTCAATAAATCGATTTAAAGTTTGTTAATCTTATCTATAAAATAACGTCAACACGATAATGAAATAAAACGAAATAGAAAAGAGGTTTTAGTCAAACCAAAACTGATATTTATATTTATAAAAATAAAATAAAAAAAATAATTAACACTGACGTTCCGGCCAGTTGTATTCTTGTGTGTCCCTCTTGAACCCATATTTAGATACAAACTCTTCAACACCAGGTGGACCACGTGTACCATATGCATAAGGTTGAGGTTCAATTTTTTCATTATCAATTTTATGTAAAATAGGTGTAAAAATCTTCCAAGCGGCATCTAATTCATCATCCCTCACAAAATTGGAATGATCACCTTTCAACACATCAAGAATCAATGATTCATACGCATCGGGAATCTTCAAGTCTGAGAATCTTCGATTGTAGGTGAGATCTAATTCGGATATCACTGTGTCCATAGAAAGACCTGGTAATTTATTTGTCATTTTCATATATACTGCCTCATTGGGCTGTACGCGAATAACTAACTCATTACGGGATGCATTTTTGAAAATGCTTCCTGGCACATCTTGAAATTGGACACGGATTTCGGCCTTTTGTTCATTTAATGCTAAAGGAAATATATATAAAATAATCAAACATAGTAAGAAATTTATGACAATTAATTTAAATAATTAAAAAAATTATTCATATAATTCTACCTTTCCCGCATTTTAAGATGAAAGGAACACCTTCCCAACGATCATTATTAATCCATAATGTACATGCTGCAAAAGTAGGACACGTGCTACCAGCAGGGACAGTTTTATCTTCCAGATATCCAGGTTTGCTATTGTCTTCTGATTTTGTGTACTGACCGAGAAGAGTATCTTCAAGTTTCACAGGAGGAATACAACGTAATACACGAACCTATTAAGTCACGTGAAAACGTTAACTGTGTATATTTAAAAAGATAAATATTGCAATTATCAACCTTTTCGTCACGGACGTCTTCAGCGCTTAATGATACAGGTCGTTCCATAGCAGCAATACTTAACATTTGCAAGAGATCTACAATATTTGAAAGGAGGTTAGAACGTTATATAAAAATATGTCGTCACAGAAATTAACAAAATTAATAAAATTATCCGTGATTCGAGTAAATTACAAACACATTTATAATGTATTTTATCTCCTCGCCCACACATCTGCGAGTTCATGTATCACGAATTAACAATATTACGCACGGTTTTGCATGACATCACGAATAATCCCGAACTCATCGAAGTAACCGCCTCGACCTTCGGTTCCAATCTTTTCTTTGAAAGTAATCTGGACGTTAGCAATGCTTTGACGATTCCAGATGGCCCCAAAGAAAACATTTGCGAAACGGATGATCAATAGATTTTTGACCATTTCTTTACCAAGATAATGGTCAATACGATATGTCTGTCACGTGCATGAAATCGATTATCTAGATTAATTCTATATTGTGCAACGGTAAGCATTGCAAAACATTAAAGAATATAATTACCTCCTCTTCTTTCCATAAAGGAGCCAAAGCTTTACCCAATTCACGTGAACTATCCAAATCCATGCCAAAAGGTTTCTCGACGATCAAGCGATTAATACCTTTTGTGGAATAAACATTTTTCTTGAGTCCTTTCGCTACAGGAATAAATACACTAGGAGGCAATGCCATATAGAAAACTCGATTTTTTTTTTCATGTTCATTAAGGCTCTCTACTTTCTCAACAGCTTTATTTAGTCTTTGATAATCTTCATCTTTGTCGTATTGACCAGAAACATAAGTACAAAGTTTTAGGAAATCAGAAAGCTGTTTTTTAATTTCATCATTTGGAGTTTTCATGTGTCCGGTAATACGTTCATGGAAGTTCGCAAGGTCCAATTGCGTTCTGGCATAACCGATGATTCTGGTTCCTTCCGGAAGGAATCCATTACGAAAGATACCAAATAATGCCGGATAAGTTTTCTTTTTCGCAAGATCACCAGAAGCACCAAGTACTTGACATAAAATTACATATGTCAGTAACATGTCGGGTTATATATATTAGTTTTTACTAATAATTTCAACTTACCAATAATTGTGGTAGTACCACCTAATTGAGGTTTATTACTATCAGCCATTATTTTTTTAAATAAAGGTTCAATAAGAAAACGAGAAAAAGAAAACGAGAATTGATTGATTTTGATGGATATTTATAAGTTTAACTAAAATCGAATAATTTCTCACGCTGCTTAATAAAATGGTGTCACAAGTTTTAAAATTTATACGTAAGTAATTTATTTGTGACAGCATAATTTAAATTTAATAAAATTTGGTAATCTTCAATCCTCTATGAAGTAATTTCCGTGTTTCAAATTCCTGCAACAATTTCTAAACGGATTAAAAATCTAAAAATTTTATGTGCATGTGACTTTTCATTAATAATTTCTAGATAATTTGTCTGATTATTATTTATAATCATTATTGATAAATCACGTGATAGTATTTTAAACCCGATTTTTTTTTTTTGGTTTAATCTGAATCTATTTCTTTGGTATAAAATAATGAACAGGCCACGAGGAAGACAAGGTGCCATATTAAAGTTTTTTTTTTATTTATTTATTTTTTTTTTCGAGGGACCGTTATCTATAGCTTAATCTAGTATTCCCTTACAGTTGTGGGTCGTTCTAACTTTGCAAGAAATGCATCACAATATGGACCTTCGGATAAAATCACCGGTAAGCAATTAGAATTAAAAATCAAGTACTAAATACTTTAAATTCTTTTCGTTATCAAACAAAATTTTTTATTAATGTTTTGTATAACGTACTCCATTTATTTAACCCCTTTTTAACAAATGTTAGAAATGGGTTTATTTCTTCACGCATGCGAGGGTGAAATGGTGTGCAAATCAGTCAACACCAAAATTCCATATTTTAATGCTCCAATTTATTTAGAAAACAAGAATCAAATTGGGCAAGTTGATGAGATTCTTGGTCCGATGAATGAAGTATACTTTACAGTCAAATTAAAGGATGGCATTGTTGCAACATCTTTTAAACCAAATGATAAAGTATTTATTGGTGAAGATAAGTTATTGCCTTTAGAGAGATTTCTACCTAAACCTCCTGCTCTGAAAAAAGGTAAAATGATGAATCATTTGGATTCAATTAAATATGAATAATGATTTTTATAATTTGAATTATGTTTTTGATTAATAGTTACAAAGAAGAAACCTGCTGGAGGTGGTCGTGAGTATTAAATTGCACTATTATTTAATTAATTAATTAATTTTAACTTAACTGTTATATAATTAATAATTAATTTTATAGTCAGGGGTAGAGGAGGAAATCAAAGAGGCGGACGTGGAAGTGGCCGTGGAACTGGACAAGGGTTCAGAGGAGGTCGGGGCGGTTATGGCGGTAATCGTGGTGGAGGACGTGGTGGAGGGCGTGGCGGAGGGCGTGGCGGAGGGCGTGGTGAAGGACGTGGCGGAATGGGTGGACGTCGATAAATCTAAAATTTATAAACATTTTATCTTTACGTACTTCACGATCAAAAGTAAACCAAATAATTAAAATCAAAAAAAATTCATCGTATCCATTTGCAGTCTTATCATTTTCATCAAAATCGTGATCGTCTCAGTAATAAATTTTGTCAAAATGACGTATCAATAAAATAGTGAAATTGATCTTCAACAACATATAAATTAAAGAAAATCAGTGGTGTAACCACAATTATTTATGCAAATAGGGAAACTAATATAATTCATTTTTCAGTCTACCGGATATAATATTGCAATACTCCCTTTTTACGCGCAACCTTTTACTGTACTTTTCCTTCAACAATGGAAAAATCGCACTTTACAACAAAAGCATCCAAATATATTAAAGGGAAATATTTTACTTCAACAGTTACTAGTAAGACAGAAGTTCGAGAAATAAATGAAGAAATAAACGTGGACACACAAACTTCAATATCTTTACAAGAAAATAGTACCACTGAATTAAATGATTTACACAATTGTATCTTGATACCGTCGTATGCCAAACGCGTAGAAGGAAACATGTGGCTGGCGCGAGTTCGTGGTTGGGCTTATGGAACTAGTCAAACCCGCAAAAAAAAGCTAGTATTGGCAATGGCGAGACGCGTTGCGGGGTTGAATAAAGATGATGAACAAAGCAAATTATTAGAGGATAGAATTTCTATGTTTTTAACAAAAAATATTAGAAATCAACGGTACGAAGTGCAAATAACTAGTTTGGCTCATCCATCACACATGGAACTGGATAAAGATCCCAATGCTGATGATGACGACAATGGTGACGACTATGGTGACGACGATGATGTAAAAAGCAATTTATCTGAAAATACGAGTAATTCTACATCAACAATTTATCAGGATCTAAGTAATACGGAAAATACGGGGCATTTTTACGGCACTATTGAAATTCCAGTAGAGATTGTTGACGAATGGGTAGCTAAAGCTCAAAAAGAAGGATACAAAGATGAGAACCACACGAGATTGTTAAAACTAAAAGCTCTACCAGAAGGAAGAAAATGTGGTATGTATTTTGATGAATATTTATTATGTCCTACTGTATTAACCAGTAACATTTATATCGTTAGCTCGACCATCATATGGGTCCGTGAGTTTAATCGAAGTTGAAGGGATTTCTGTCATATCAGTATGTTAATTATTATGGAATTCTTTCATTCATATACACGATATTAACAATAAATTTGATTTTAAAGGATATTGATGATACAATAAAACTTACAAACATCGTGGGTGGTCCACGCGCCGCTCTCTCAAACACATTTTTATATGATTTATGTGAAGTATATATTATTAAGAAACAAAATATTTATTTTCGTATCATAATTTTTAAGTCCAGTTTATTTTATTACCAAATAGGTTCCCGGCATGGCAAAAGTGTATATGGATTGGGTTCGTACAAAGATAATTTAATCCTATATCTACTGAATTTAGATCTTATTTTATTTTATTTTATTTTATTTTTATTCTATTTAGTATAACAAAGGCGCTTCAATTCACTACGTATCGAATTCTCCGTGGCAACTATTTCCTATGCTTAAACAATTTTTTCATACAAAGCGTTTTCCACCTGGTTCAGCACACTTAAAATTGTATAATGATTTGGTAAAGAAACTTTTTGAAGAACCAGGATTATCAAAATATAATTACATCACAGAGATTTTCGAGGACTTTCCTAGTCGGAAATTTATTCTTATCGGAGATAGTGGAGAAAATGATATGGAAATGTAATTAGTTTATTTGATGTTTTATTTCTTTCTTAATTATATTTAAATGATTTAAATAATGATTTAAATAATTTGTGATATTTTTCATTTAATCTTAGATATTCTAAGATAGCAAATAAGTATCCAAAGCAGATTTTGCATGTGTTCATTCGAGATGTATCAACAGAAATTCTCAAAAAATTACCGGAACGATCACGATCATTTTCATTCATTCCCACGCGCTCATCTTCAAATATATCAATTCGTACTACAAAGACAATGCCTCCGGCAGTAGATACCAATAACATTATTGATTCTGATATAGAATATTCAGTCAGTTCGCCAGAACCTTTAACTCCAATAACTCCTTCTGATATGGCTCTACAAAAATTCTCCGACAGAGTTGAAGCGTGTAAAGCGTTAGTGCCTAACGGTGCATTTACACTTTTCAAATCTAGTGAAGAGTTAAGTAAGAATGAGATAGTCAATAGAGAATTTAAATTATTATTAGAGAAACAACAACAGTCTCTACAGAATTCACAAATTGAGTAATTCTAAAATTTTAATTATTTAATTAATTAAATGTACATTTTTGTATTTTTAATTTACTGCGGCATCATTAGTTATCATGTGATTATAATTTCTACCTAATAAACGTTATGATTGGATCCATTTTTAGAAATTATGACATTTTATTTTATACTTGTAAGACATTTTGTTAATTCATTTCTCTAGCTTATCGAGAAAATTGAAATTTACAACCACCAACCAAAAGGTTATACAAATTATTTCAATGAATTCTTTAAATTATAATCCGTATACCATGAAGATTCCTCTTCAAAGTAATCAACAGCAACCTGCTTACGGTTATCAGTCTCAACATTCATATCGACAACAAACTTACCAACACTTAGCACCTACTCCGCAACAATATTCTTATCACCAACCTCGTCGTCCTGTGTTCACACCTGCTTATTACACGACTTCATATGGACGTTCTTTACCAAGTAAAAGTGCTTATACGCCCACGACAACCATCGCAAACAGTTCTTTTGCACAAGCTCCACGAAGAGTTACGCGACAGGGTAATTTTTATATACTTTTTCTAATAAATATTTTGACCCAAATTTTATTGAAGCTGCGATCTATGAACACCAAAATTTATTGGAATTTGAAATTTTAGCTTCTGAAACAACGAATATGCAACACAATATGATTACAAAGACCACGTCAAGGAAAAAATTTTACAGCACTTATTCGAGTCGTTTAAAGCAAGGGAATACTGCGTTAGTTTTACCAATGATAAGAGGAGGAAAAAAACGACACCGCGGTGGCGGGCACGGTTCTCTTGCCGAAGACTCTGATGACGTAGCAGACTTATTTGAAGACGAGGCTAGAAATACACCTCCATTAGAAAAACGTGTTGCAATCGGACTTGCAACTGCAAATGGTGATATTCCCGTTGTGAAGCGGGCAAGAAATAAAACTAAACATGTGTATAAGTAAGAATTTATTTTTTTCATTTTTTTTTAAAAAAAAAAAGTTTTTTCGATTAATATAAATCGTTTTATTTATTACAGTTCTAATAAAGAATTGGAACGCAATGCAGAACAGAAAGAAATTCTAATTCCTATAAAACTAGATTTTGATATCGGAACTCATAAGTTACGTGATACATTTACTTGGAATCTTAATGGTAAATTTTAAGCTTAATGTTTTTTCTGTTAGATAATCGACTAAATAATATTGTATGTTTTTGAATCCTACTATTTAGAAAAATTGATCACACCGGAACATTTTGCGGAAATAATGTGCGTAGACTTAGATCTTCCGTCTTCTGAGTTTGTTTCAGTTATTGCAGACACCATTCGTAAACAAATTCAAGAAAATGAAATGATGACTGATTGCAATCCACCGAAAGATGATAGTAGGGTTCTTATCAACGTATGTATTATTTTATTTTATTATGTAATAGAAACCATTTTAATTAATTACTGTGTAATTTGAAATTTAGCTCGATATAAATGTCGGGAAACTCAGCCTCCGTGATAGGTTCGAATGGGATCTTAGTTCAGATTTGACACCTGAGGAATTTAGTAAAACATTAGTATCAGATCTTGGAATTGGTGGAGAATTTGTGACATTAATTGCACATAGTATCCATGAACAATTGTTGAAGCATAAAAAAGAAATAAAATCCGACGATTCAGACAATGAACATGAACCATTAAAATCGGTCTTTCGTAATATTGAAGATGCTGATGAATGGTGTCCTGTTTTAGAGATACTGACTGAAGAAGAATTAGAAAAAATAAGATTGGATAAAGAAAGAGATATAAGGTACGATCCCGGCGAGATTTTTCCCTCATATCTAAAGTGTTCAAATTAATGAAAATTATTGTATATTATAGGCGAATGCGCAGAGCAACTTCACGCAGCATTGCACGAATTAGACCAACAAGGACAGCATTACAAAATGGTCTTGCTTTATCACCAACTTCAAGAATGAGGAGTGATCTCAAAGCCACAAAATTATCAGTCGAAGAATTAGTTCATTGGCGTTGTCAACATTGTGGAATTGATGGGCATAATACGCCGCTAGTTAGGAAAGGCCCAGATGGTGGCAAGGTTTGTAATTTTATTAGTTAATTTAAGGTGGCTTTTTTTTCCTATTTTAATTAAATTAAGTATTCCTTTTTAAAATTTGTCAAAGACTCTTTGCAACGCATGCGGGTTGGTATGGTTGAACAAAGGTGAATTGCCACCGCACCGAAAAGCATTGTTTAAAAAGGACGATGATTGAAAAAAAACAAAAAGAATACGATATTTTTTTTTCTTGGAATTTTGACATTTGAAACAATTTTCCAAAAACATCTCTATTATCTCTATTATTATACAATAATGTAGATTTGTAAATATAATTCTTAAATTAGTAAAAGAAACCTTAGATTTAGGTATGATTCATAATATGATTTAATAGCAAACTATTCACTAATGGTCTTAATGATCAATTAGTAAATTTATAACTTTAAAAAAAAAAAATTAATCTCATTAATTTCAACTATTGACAAATAATTAAAATAATTGATAACATTGTGGATCAAGTTTCGGTAATATTTTTTTTTTTGTTTGACAAATATTATTTATTAAATTGCATTATCAAAAATATGGATTATGTTAACTATCAATTTTTTTTTATCCACTAGTTAGGGATGTCAGATTGCTCAACCAGTCCAGTTTAAGTTCGGCTCAATACAGGTTAAGCTTAAAGCAAGCTAAAGTGTTTTGAGAAAACGAGCTTCTGAACAATTGAGCTTGACATATAGTTAAATGCGAATATATTTAATTTAAGTCAGGGTTGGGAAATTTGTATGTACTAGGTAAAATTTGTCCCTGTACTTGTACTGTACTGTACTAAATTTTATATTAATTATTATATGTACTAACTGTACTAAACTGTACTAAACTGTACTAACTGTACTAATTTCCCAACCCTGATTTAAGTCCACGTATTTATTTTGTATTAAATAAATCCATATATATTAAAAACATTTATGATGAAGAAACTGAGCTATTTTAATCAAACGCGCTTAAACAAACGTGCTCAAATTAGAGTATATATACTTAGTACGATTATCATTTTAAATATAAATCATGTGGCAAAATTTTTTGTGTATAAACCATAATATAAACAAATGAGAATTACCGTGATTTCTGCAAAAATTATAAATTATGAAATTATGAGAAATTATGAGAAATTATAAGAAATTACACTAACCAAAATACATAGAAGAAATAAAGAACCCAAGTATTTAATATAAAATGTATATTAATTTTACTTTAATAGTACTTTTATATATATTTATAATAAGTAAGACAGTAAAATTTTTTATGTAATAATTGTATTAAATATGTATAAATAAAATTACAAATATTGTTACAAGTTTATAACTATTTTTTAACTCAAGGTGATATAACTTAAGTAATATCATCCAGTTAATTTTTATAATAATAATTAATTTAACTCAGATTATATCATTTAGGATTATATTACCTGATAAGATTTTATAAAATTAAAATTTTACATAAATAATATAAATAATATAATATTTATAATGATCATGTTATTATTACTCTATTGTTTACAAATGATGTAATTTAAGCCATCTATTTTATAAAAAGAAAATCTCAAAATTCTCTCTTTTACATATGGTTTTTAGTTTTTTCTAAAGATACTATCATTACTTATAATTATTTTATTATAAAAATTTCTTCTTTAAAGAATTAATTGCTAAACTTAACCATAGTTATAATAACCACCTGATTATTTCACTGACTTTTGCAGTTTTATAACCATATTAAAATACCTGTCATGTGACACAAACAATTCATGTTATAATTGTAAAAACATTGCCATAAAAAAAATAATTTATTTGTATTAATATATTCATTAATAAAATTTAATTGTTTCTTTATTTGCACTCATTTTTTATAGTAATAAATCTATGCATTACTATTACAATTCTTTTGATAGTGATCTAATTGTTCACATTTTCTACATTTTTGCTAACCATGACCATAATTTGCACTTGTTTTTGCATCTTGGTTATTGGTTTGATTCATATTTGTAAGTTCTTTAAAAGACCTTTTTTTTTAGCAATTTCTACTGCACTTTTCAATCTTTTAGGTAGACATTCACAAATATTATATACAATTAGATTCAGAATATAATTAGAATCATTTTGATGTGTTTTATTAGTTTATTGTATATTAAGATGAATATGAAAAGATATAAACCTATTACATAACCCAATTAATTCATCAACAAAATCAGTTCTAATTGTCAAATTTAATGCTTTTGTTACATATTCATACCCTTCAACATATTGTTGCTTTTGTTTTAATAATTTTTTCACTGGTTCTATATCAATAATTTTTCTCTTAATATATTTAGAATCTGACAATTTTGTATTATTAGATTATCAATATGAGATTTTTTCTGGATAACTTTAATTGATTTTGCTATTGAGATACCTATTGTTGAGTTAAAAAATTTATTATCATTAAATTTATACTTTCCTATGAAATAGATTTTTTTGAATTATGACTGACATAATATAAAGACATAATTTGACATAATTCATATATTTTATTAGTAAAAATTATAACTATCATAATTGATTTTACCATAATGAAATATTTTGACAATGGCTTTTTAATTTTGCTAGAAAGTATAATTAAACTATCTATGATTAATTAAGGCATTGTAAATTATACATTACTGGTAAATCTCATTAAGCAAAAAAAATATCGACAAGGTATACCAAAGTTAATAATTGTAAAGTATGTGCATAAGAAGAACCTATCATTCAAAATTAAAATATGATGATTCCAATTTGAAATCATAGGTTTAACAATCTATAAAGATGTAATAAATTGTTACTCTATACATTCCAATAATATTTTCAGATTAATTTATAATTTTTTGTACATTTCTTCAAGATATCCTTTGGTTGTATCATCAATCTTACGCTATAACTAAATATTTTATTATATCAGCTATGATATAGATTAATTATAAAACAAACAAAAGATTATTAACACTAAAGTTACTCATATTAACATATTCTTTAAGATTACTATCAAATTATTAAGCAGTATATAAAAAGCTTTTAGTAATTTGGGCATAGATTTTATTATACATATTAGGTAACAAATAACTTTGAATTTCTTTATCTATCGATTTATATATCAGTCGGTATACATGTTATATAAGCCTGCTGATCCTAATTAAATTTTTGTGTAATATTAAATTGAGTATACTTCGAACACTTAAAAAGCATTTTTTTTCTAACAAACTGTAAATAAAAATTATTATATTTAATAAATAAAGTCTTACTTAACCTAAAATAAGTAATTTTTTATTTGTAGAAGTATTATTTTGACTTCTATAACTATTATGAAGAATAGTATATTTTAGTATAAAGTTGAAAAATTCTTTTTTCAGATACTTCTTGACTAAAAACTTTATATCTAAATACTTGTAATATAATTCACTAATTATGATTTTGATTTTTATTAAAGCTTCTTATATGAAAGTTTTTGAGAAAATTACAAAAATCAGTATTTTACTATATAATATATTATACTAGGTAACGGGAACTGTTAGATTGTCCAAAGCATTAAATTAAGATATATCACAAAACTCAAAAAAAGGGTAAATTTAAAAAACTAAAAAAAGAATGTAAATCACGTGAAATCACAATGCATATTATTAGTCGATCATACGTGTGAACAGACGGACATTGTATCACAATAAGTCTAACCAAAGATGTCTGAAGCATAACTGAGAACAAATAATTTTAAAAGATATTTAATAAAAGTTTTTTATTTAAAATATTATATATTTTACTTTGATTTATAATTTTCCATTAAAATAACTTTGCACTTATCATTAATTAATAATTTTTTCTAAAAAATTAAAATAAATAGTGCATTAGAATTCAAATTTTAACTAATATATAATATTTATATATATTAAAAATAAAAAATATATAACTGTATTATACCTTTTTTACATTAATATTTTTATATAAAAACTGCTTAAATAAACTGTTATTATCATTATAAAATATATAAAACAGTTTTTATATTGATATTAAAGCCAAACTGTTATGCTATATACTATTTTTGAGCACTTTAAGTATCTAGTATTCTTTTCTTTAACGAAATATATAAAGTTAAAAATACTTGAAAATAATACAGTGGAACCTCTTTATAATCATCAAGTTAGTTACATAGTAAAAAAATCCAAAAATGTGACTATATAGAAGTTGTGACTATATAAAAGTTTTTTTATATAATCTTTATATAAGTTAGTTTTTTCAAAGATGTAATTATATAGAGAAATTTTATATGATGTGACTATATAGGGTGTGACTATATGGAGGTTTGACTGTAGTTTTTAGTCTTATCTATTGGAAAATATACTCAGATTTTTGTAGTACAAATGATTATTTTGTATAAATATAAAATAAAGTTAATGTATTTTTAAAAATTTAGGCTAGCATTACAAATTCAGCCAGAATTAAGAAATTCTTAGCCAAAATTATGATTTAAAAATCAATGATTTTAATAATATTTTAATAATTTTGGCTAATTTTAAATTTTAAAAATGTATTATTTACTTAAAGACTATAATATATATAAAATTTATATTGTAATATCATAGTGCATACCAACTGATATTGTATTATAAACTGTTGGTATTGAAATATTTGGTTGTTTTTATAATTACTAATTAATTAACACATTTTCTGCTTTCAAATTACAACGATCCATCAGAATATTAAATAATTAGCAAAGTCCAGTATTTTAATTTGTATCAGATGCAATAATAGAATTCATTACTTCTACCCATGAAATACTTTAGATGCTAGCAGTAAACATTTTATGATTATAACAAAATACTCATGCAGTATGATTTTGATTTAATATTCAATTAAGATATAGGATTGCTAATGGATAATTGCTTTTTAATTTTTTCTAATAAAAATTGAACTTCTCAACATTCAAACTATTTTGTACTTGATAAAAATCTTTATGAAATTGAGCAAAATTTGTTCCAAGAATGGATTTCAACTTCTTTTGAATATTTTGATCAATATAATAAATTTAAAAACATCCTTAATAGCTCAAAATATAGCAGAATTTCTATCAATATATATTGAATGTGGTACAATATTTCTGGTAGCAATTTTTATATTTTCATAAATCTATTTAAATGTTATTTTAGTTTCATCATCTACCAAAGTACATATAACCAATCTGGTATGATTATTATAATTAATACAAATAATACAAATAATAATATTTAAGATTAAATTATAATAATTTTTTTTGTATATTGAATCATTAATTACAATATTATGATAATAAAACTATGTAAATATTGAAGTGAGTTTTCTATTTATCTCATCAAAACAAGCATGATAATACCACTTAGCTTGATACTCTCTTAACAAATTAAGCATTATATTATAATACAGCAGGTTTTAAGGATTTGTATTCTTGAATACAATTATAAAGTATTTTAGAATGTATATATTGCTATGAATATTTTGTTTGTAGTAAATTTCAGATAATTTTAGCACTTATTAAAAGACCACCATATGTTATATAAAATTTTATATCAGTCTTTATTTCTTCAGAAAAATATTGATATTTAGGTAAAATTTTATGTATCAATGAATTAAGTGAATGATTATGATTATTGTAAAATGATATTAAATGAATCAAGAGAAATGATTTAAGCCAATTTAAACTAGCTATCTAGTAACATCCAATCAAATTTGAAGTACATTGATACTGTTTTGATATATCAGTTACTTTATTTAGTTTCATCAGAAAGTTTTGAACAGACATATAATATGTAAACATATGCCATGTATTGCTCAACACCAAAAAAGTGTTGCGTAATGAACCCTTTATCAACCAAAGTAATTAAAAATGCATTGCACAATACTTTTTTAGGTGTATAATAACATACAGCAAAATAATGACAGTTTAAAAATATGTATAATAACATTAGGTTAGTTAAAAAATGCATATAAAAATATTGAAAAATGCGTATAACAATACAAATTTTAGCATATATTAATTACATTTAATAAATAAAAGCATTATTAATTAATTTTATTATGTTTAAACTATATTCGTTTATTAAAAATGTATTAAATTACAAATTCTTCTTAGATATACTAACTATACTATATTAACTAACTATTCAATTCTAATACCTAAATCCAGAACTTACAAAAAAGTAATTAAGTTTTGCAACTAAGTTGCGAAACTTATATTTTTGATTTCCAAAAACCCAAATTTTAAGGAACAAACTAAATTTACAAAAAAAAAGAAAAACATTCAGTTAAAATATTTTTAACAAAAAAAAAATAAAAAAATGAAGTTTCGTAATAAAATATTCGTTACAAAACTTACATTTCAGTATTCCAAGTTCAGTCACAAACCTACAAAAAAAGAAGAAATATTTAGTTAGAACGTTTCTATACAAAGAAAAAAAAATGAAAAATAAAGTTTATAATGAAACGAATGTTATGAAACTTTCATTTCTGTTTCTGTTTTTAAAGCTGAATC
>QKYT01000082.1:102490-117688 GCA_003550305.1 Glomus cerebriforme | reverse complement strand
AAAATAATAGGAAAAATAGATGTTCTTTTATGGTGGAAGGTATATTAATATTATATTTAATTATGAATTATTATACAATTGATTTTATTGAATTTATTTTTTTCTTATTTTTTTATAATTACATGAAGAGAAATATCTGAACTTGTCAAAAATGGTGTGTGACTATCTAATTATTCCAGGTTAATTTATAAAATTGATAAATTTTCTATTAAATTATTTGTTTANATACTATTATTATTTTTTATAGCTTCCAATACATCTGTAAAGAGGATATTTTCAAATGAAACAGATTTGGTTGAACAGAAATGATGTAGTCTTAAAGATGAAACTATACAGAAAATTATGTATCTCAAAGGATGATAAAAGTCTGATCTTGATGGATCAATCATTATAAATGATTGATTTTATTAATTTTTATTTTAATAAATTAAACTAGCTTTTAAGCTAAACTTATTATTAGCTTAAGCTTTTCAAGCTAATCTCATTGCTAGCTTGAATTTATTCAAGCTGACTTGCAAATCACCAAGCCAATTTAAATGTGACTTGATTTGACTTGAGCAACTCAGCTTGTGTGAAACTTTATATGTGATTATTATATAAAAAATGATGTAGTATAAGCTATAAATAGAAAGATAAAAATAGTTTAAGTAATAAAAATAAATATAATTAGATTATTAAATGGAGATAATTAGTTAAAGATAATCTCTGAAATTTAGAATTGAAGGATTTTAGAAGGATTGAAAATTTAAAATTAAAGAATTTTAGAAGAATTGAAAATTTAAAATTGGAGGATTTTAGAAAGATTAAAAATTTAAGAATTCCAAAAATAGGAGAATTATTAGTATAGTAAAAATTATAAAAAGATACTTTTTATTTTAAGTAAACAGTAGATCTTAATTATAATATTAATCAGAAATTATCAATAAATATTAAATACACTTTAAAAATTACATATATTATAATAAAAAGGCCTGAGCCTTAAATTTTATAAGTCTGAAATAGTTGTTTAATTTTATTAATTATTTCAACTAAATCTTTGCTATTAATTTCTTCTATATATTTTTTTTATCTTTAATCATTTTATAAACTTTAGGATAGCTTGAATTAATATGGCAAACATTTTATAGATGAGTTTTTTGATAGCTAGATGTTTTTTGTTACAATATTTATCCTAATTCTTAGTTTATTATATTATATGATTTTAAAGTTTATCATAGTATTATTATTTAGATCTATTATAAAATAAATGTGAATAAAAGATTTATCATACAAACTATTATAAAATTTTACTAGCACATCTAAAATGTAGTTTAAAAGAGTAGTTTCTTGATACAGTTTTATTAATAATCTGAAAAAATATTCTATTATGTAAACTGATTTATCTTTAATAAGAGAAAATCTCAGAAAATTTTGATACTTATCACTTGCAAAATTATCAAGTAAAGATATATTCTGAAATCTGGTCAATCTGAATACTATTCAAAAAATAAGATTTAGATTAATCTATTTGTATCATCAGATTAATTAGATGGATCAATGGATATTTAATTAATTCAATAATATGTTTGTATTACCAATTTGCAAATTTTTTATGCAGATTATTTTTTTTTGAAAATCATAATAAACTTTATTTAATGAACAAAATGATACAAATAAAATAAAATAAAATAATCTAACTTAAATAAAATTAATAGATTTTACTCCTATCTAGTTTACATAAAAAAAACCTAAAAAGTAAAACTAATCTAGATTCTTACATTATAAACTTAATATAGAAACATGTCCAACTAATTACTTTACTATAAGAGGTAGAAGCCAAGTTGACCATTTATTTGTTTATAAAATTTTCTTTATTTTTCTAAGATAAAGTTACACAAAATTTGTGGCTGCTGTGCCACATAACTGCGATTTTTTAGCCACATTATAGTACATAGATGACAATTTTGCATATCTGAAATATGTGACAGGTTAGCTTATATGGAAATGATCAATACTATTTTTTACTCTTGTTTCATTTTTACTATGTATTTTGGGAACTTAGAATTTTTTCAAGATGTGAAATCATATTTGCCAACTCCCCCAGCGTTACCAACAAAAAAGCTCGGCCACATAATATTTACTAATTAAATATGCACGAGCACGTGAAAGCATGTGGCGCCTTGTGATGAATAGGGTGTGACAAATAATTTTTTTCGCGCGAAAAAATTGTCCCTGCCATAAATATAAAAAATGGAAGCATGTGAAATCACGTGGAATGTGACGTTAAACATCACCGGTCACATGCCCGAGCTTTTTTGTCGGGAAAATCATATTTGCCATATCAGTCACATGATTTATTTGTCACTGGCGACCATCAAATCATGGTGGTGATCACTACTTAAAATGGCACACATTTCGGACGTGCGAGAATTTTAAAGGGTACCATTACGATAATATTGATTGATCTATTTATGCTTACTTCCTCTGTCTTATTATAATTAGATAAATCGGATTTTTTTTTCTAGATATTTATTTATCCGAATTCTCATTTTAGGTTTATCTCCCTTTTTTCTTTTTATTGGTATTATTTATGGTGATGTATTCTTTATCAGCAGCTTTATTACTGAAAACTCGTAAGTTAAAAATTTTTTGCATATCCGTCTATACAATTTCCAAAAAAAGAAACCAATATTATTTAATTTCTTTACCAATTTAATTTTCCTTTAAATAGGAGTTACACATAATTTTGGTATAAGTACGAAGGTAATTTGTTTTTACAAAAACTAATAATAATTGTTTTTTTTTTTTGGTAATAATAATTCCATATTTATATTTAGCGATTTGCTCATGATCTTGTCGTAAGGAAATCATCAGGAAAACCTATTATTAAATATGGACCAGGAGGTCGGTATGTAACTAAGAACGGTTTCTCACACTATTAATTTTGATGAATTACTTATAGGTGTATATACATATATATAGATCTTCGGTTAGTGGACATATAGCGACTGTTTTTGGAAGTACAGGATTTTTAGGTCGTTATCTTGTCAGCAAACTTGGTAATTTTTCTTTAAATTATATAATTGAATTGAATAGTTATTACATTTATTTTTAATCAAATGTTTTTGTACAATAAGCCAAACGTGGAACTCAAGTAGTTGTACCATATCGTGATGAAGATGCAAAAAGGCATTTAAAAGTTTCCGGAGATTTAGGTCAAGTTGTTTTTCTGGTAAATAATTAATAAAAATTTAATTCAATTTACTTTATATATAAATATATAATTTTTTTTTTTGAAAAAAATTAGGAATTTGATCTTCGTAATGAACAGAATATTATTGAAGCTGTTAAACATTCTGATATTGTTTATAATTTAATAGGAAGAGATTATGAAACTAAGTGATTACTTTTTAATTAATTAGATTTTTTTATATTTGGAAAATTATTAAGATTACTTTATGAAAAATAGGAATTTTACTTATGAAAAGGTTCATATAGAAGGAGCAGAAAGAATTGCAAAACTTTGTAAAAGACTTGATGTATCAAGATTAGTTCATGTATCAGCTTTAAATGCCGATGATAAATCGCAATCAAGTTTTTTACGAACGAAGGTAAAATATTTACAATTTTTCCTGCCATTTGTGAGCTATTTTAATTAATATTATTTATTGTTAATAGTCATTAGGAGAAAAAGCTGTTAAAGAACAATTTCCTGATGTAACTATAGTTCGTCCTGGATATATGTATGGTCCTGAGGATAGATTGTTGAATAGATTATCAGGTTTGTTATAATTAATTATTAGATATTTGTTGGTAAAGTATTATAAACTTATTATTTTTTTTTCAAATATAATAACATTTATAGGATTTCCATACGAATTGATGATTAACCATGGAGAAACATTGCTTAGTCCAGTTCATGTATGTATAAAAAGTATACGTAATTCAAATTAACATATTTACTTTAATGTGACTTTTATTATAGGTAATCGATGTAGCAACGGCATTAGAAATGATGATGAAAGATGAAACATCAACCTCTTCAACATATGAATTATACGGGCCGAATGAATTTAGTTTCGAAGAACTTTATAATATTATTGATGATATTATGAAGAAAAAACGTACACGTTTTAATGTACCTAAACCGATTGCATTAGCTATTACAAAATTATTAACTTATTTACCTTGGCCTTATCTGACACCCGATGAAATTGTAAGATATTGTATAAGTGATAAACCTAGAGGAGATAAAGTAAAAACTTTTAGTGATTTGGGTATTGAACCTGTTGAACTAGAAAGTAAAGCTATTCAAGTTGTTCGAAGATATAGAAGTAATACTACTTTTGATCAACCAATTGGTAAAAATGTTGGTAAAGTTACAAAAGGTGTTTATCATGTTGAGTACTGAGAAGGATAGAATTTTGGTAAATTTAAATGTTTCACTTATATTGTATGACCTTTTAAAATATCATATAAGCTGCTATTTCTTAATAAAAAGAAAATGATGAAAGACAAAATGTGGTTAAAAACTTGCCAACTAATAAATTAATTTTAGTTACATCAATAAATTTTTAACCAATCAAATAATTTATTAAATTATTTTTTTTTTTTTGAAGACAAGCTGACTAAGCAAAGTTTTATTAAAAGAGATTAAGCCCATTTTACCAGACCAGACAAACTATAATAAGGTAGCTATGCAGAGATAAGGCCTCACACTATAAAAGTAGAAATGCCCAACTTGTCCAACTTGTCACACTTATGCTATATAGGTCCTCAGAGTGAGGTCATGTTGCCAAACCTCCTTAGATAAAAAATGCTCCGAATCTCCCCCATATTCCAGTGCTAGACACTCAAGATAATCCTTCCCCCAGTCCTTCTGAATCTCCCTGTCAAACAAAATGCCCTTTGCCCAGTTCATCTGAATCTTCCCTTAACACAATGGATCTTCAAATTAGCATGAAACATTAATGAGATTATAGAGATTGGCTGCTAGTACCAACCCCCAGAACAAAGGACACTCTGCCTACAAACTCAGGTCTTCAAACTAGCTAGAAATGTTATAAAAGCAGCTCACTTTTGTAAAAGGAATTATAAAGGCCAACTGCTAGTGCTAACCTTCAGAAAGAAAAACTATCTAAAAATAACTAACACTAAAAATAAAAAGAAAGAAACTAAACTAATCCTACCTCTATTCCTCTATCCCACTGTTACCAATACCATATCACCCTAACAAATGCTTCAGATGAATTGAGTCGACTGCTAATACTATTTCGTCTGAAGGACATCATACAGTATCTTGCTTCTTTTCCCACAATGATAGTAGTCCTTCACAACAGGCTAATTTCTCATGTCACTGCCAGACATTCTTCTGAAAATTGAGTCAACTGCTTACCAAAGAGTGAATCCATACTTGTGTATCTTGACCATCCAACTTGTTCCTATTGAAGAATCTTCATCCTTAATATACCTATTACAAAAAATAATGTTCAAATAACCTGACCAAATACCCTCTAAGAAACTACATTAATACATCCCAATATTGTACCCATGTCTTCTGCATCTTTTTTTCTTTTTTTTTTAGTTTTTCTAATATAGCAAATTATGATATCATCTTAATAAGCAAAAATAGGGATCACCACAGTGAAATAAACAAAAAAATGTATTACAATAAGAAAACCAATCACCAATAGGTGATTAGCTATCAATCAATTTTTCAGGTCTCCTACCAGAAATCCAAAACAATGGTGAGTATTAAAAAAATTTAAACCAAGGAATAAAAAAATTTTTCCTGCCAAAAAATACAGATTTTTAACCGGTTCGGTAAAAAAATTCAGAAATTAACTGAAAATAATACAAATATTATTATAAGAGTACTTTTAAGGGATTTAAATTTTTAATTAAATAATATCATACTAAACTTATATGATATTAAAATTAGTATATGAGAAGTTGAGTAATTCTAATTCTTGATCTTTTGTTCAATTGTTAGTTTGTTTATTATCACTTTCTTGGATTTTTCATTTTTTATTTTTTTGCTTTAAACTTTAAATTTAATTCTTATAAATAGTAAATATACTAATATTTTTATTAAGTTTTACTCTTTTTATATTTTATTGAATCATATCATTAATTTTTTCAAAAAATCTTTTTTTGTAATCTTTAAAAATATTTTAATATAAAAAAGTAATTTATCACGTATTGCATTTACCCCAGTAATACTAACAATTTTTCTACTTCTACGTGACTTTGTGGTATATCTAAACCACCCATCGATCTTGAAAAATTTTCATTAACAAAACATTTATTTATTATGATTAAAATTTAAAATTGCAAGATATAAAAATAATACTCTAATAAAGCAAAAAATGAAAGTTCCTGGGTTTTATTTTTTATTTATTTATTTTTTTTTAAATATTAAACAATAAAATACATATTAACTGCAAATATAATTATATAATGACGTGCCAATTCTTATTCTTTTTAATGAATATTTAATAGTTTATAAAAAAAATGTGCAAAATAATTATTGAATTTTCAGAATTACCATCTAATTTTCAAATTATAAATGTTTATTTTTCCTCATTTATTATAAAAATGGTTTTCTATAATAACAACTATACATAATAAATTCCTATAAAATTAAAACACGTTAAATTATTCCATGTATCAAAATTAAAATTAATAAAAAATAAATTAAATTATCTAATTAAAATTTTCTTCTAAAATAAATTAATAAATTCTTAATTAAAAAATATTGTATTATGTGAATAATCTTTGAATATTCGTAACGTCCTCATCCATTTATACAATGTAATTTCAGATAACATTTCTTCAATCGGCTTAAAATTTTTTTCAATACCTTTCACCTATTTAAAATTTTCTTTATCCTGTTGTTCTATTATAGTTAAACATACAGTTAATAAAATGTATAAACAAATAAACATTAATAATTAATTAATTACAAATTAACTACCTTTAAGAATTTCAAGTACTTTTTCTGTTGTATCAATAAGCCTTTCATATGTTTCCTTACAAACTTGCAAACTCTCATCTTTAATAATTTCAAAGGTTAGTGTTGCTTGTAAACTATGTGAAGTGAAGTTAATAATTTGAGATGATATAGTATCAACAAAAGGATACTGATGATGATGATAAACTTCATCAAAAAATAAAGCATCCACTACTCCTTTCTGTTGCATAAGATGTTTACAAATAAAAAAATGGCTAATAAGAAAGGCTGGACACCCACAAATTTAATTATTAGTATCAGTTAAATATATATTACTATTAAGAACTCGTGTTAAAAGCTCCTTCCATTCCTTTTTAAATGCTTTTCACCAATCAGCCTTTTTCCTTTTCACTATGAAAATTTGGTCAAATTTTCTTTTGTTATGTGGAACCACTTGCTCCATAATAACAAATACAACTAGATATAGATGCGAATGAAAGAATTTATATAAAAAATCCCATTTTAACACCTTTCAATGTATTTTGACGAACATATTAGTTTTAAAAACAAAAAGTTTGTATTTACATCCTACGTGAAACTATAAAAACCAATGTTTTGCACTATATCACTCATTTTACAAATACATCCAAAGCCATGGCAGGGAATTTTGTTGACAGAAGTTATAAATTTCTTATACAGCTGCTGTCCAAATTTTAGTTGAAGAAAGATACTGATCACTAATAGTTAAGATAAGTTAGTGTTGGTAAAGGTGATTATTCATCATTTTCCATATTAATAGTTTTATTACTTTTGAACAGAAAACTATTTTTCCTTAGTTAAACTTGGACAAAATAATGGGTCAATGAAAGAAAATTGCTTCTGTATCACAATACCATTATAATTAATTTGTAAAGGTTTTTTATTACTTGACAGCCTTACTTCTACTGCTTTCTTTATATGCCAAAGACATAGTTACACCTTGATATTTTTCCATACAAATCATGCCGCAGATGTTTATACAAAGTCCTTGTCAGTTATAAAAAACTCTGGTTCAAGTCCAAGTGTTTTTAATTGTAATAAATAGTCTATGATCATACCAGTTCGTACTCCATTTTCACAATTTCCATTGTTTTCTAAAAATAAGTATGATAATGGAAAACTCATACCATTAACTTCTGCATGAACAACATATAATTTGAATTTCAAATTAGTTGTATTGTCTAAATTTAAAAAAGGAAATATCAATAAAGATGCAGTTATTATATTAATTAAATTAATAAATATTTTAAAATATACTTACAAGCGGTATCAACACCAATTTTATTCACTTTAAATTGAGAATTTTTCAATATATTCCAAAAATTGGTTAAAAAACCAAGAGCTTTTGGACTTTCTTTTTGAAATATTATATTATATACTTTTTCTTCAAGCCACTTCTTTGCAGAAAGAAAGGGATTTTCATCTTACTTGTATTTATTTTTGCCAAACTCAGTCCACCAAAAATGAATTTATTTTTGGCGAATATTAATATCCAAATCACATTCAACAAGTCATTTATAAATTTCACGTAGTAACAAATCAATATTATTCTGAATAATCTGCTTAACTTTGGGTGGAATTGAAATATCTGGTTTTGTCAGATGCAAAAGATGCTTTATTTCTATATCAGATGATGCAAGATCTTCATAAATGGTAATTTTAAATATATATATATAATATATATACAAGTATTGGAGTATCTGTTAGGGCGCCAAGTTGGAGTACTGGTCCTGGTAGGGAAGGGGTAGAGATATTAGTAGGTTTTTTTTTCTTTCTTGTATTTTTAGGTTAGTATTAGATAGTTTCACTTTTCTTTCTGAAGGTTGGTACTAGTAGCCGACCTCTATAATTACTCTTACAACTTTCTGGTCGAAGTTATAACAAATCGTACTAGTTAGAAGACCCAATGTGATTGTGGGGAGATTTGGGGGTACTGATTGAAGGGCGAATTTTATTTGGTGCTAGCACTGGGGTATGGGAGAGAACCAGAGCATATTAACTATCTAAGGAATGTCTTGTCTTCAGACCTCACTCTGGGGACTCATGCTATGTAAGTACGACACGTTAAGATTTTCCATTGGGTTGGAGGTCTTATCTCTGAGCTATATAATTTTATTTTTATGTATTCCAGGCAATGTCCACTGATTTACTTAATAAAGGACATGATTCAGTGCGTCTTCAAAAAAAAATATATATATATATATATACAAGTATAACAGCCCATAGATTGTCTATCGCAATGTTTTTGTGAATCAGAATGTTTTTTCACTTTTTTGGCCAAACTTTCCCATTGAGAGCAATAATAATAGAAGGTTATTGACTTTGTTTTTTTTGCATTGTATATGTGGTAATATCTTAGATTATATAAATAAAATAAATAATCAAAACAATAAACTAATTAGTTGTTTAAAATAAATTAAAAGTTTAATGCATTAAAATTAAAATTGACTTACACCCATGCATATTTATATATGTCAGATATTTCTTTTATAATATAATCAGCTTTTTCTTTTGAATCTCCTTCTAATGTACCAATATTTACGGTACAAGAAAATTTAAACTCTGGATTTGCATCATTTTCTTTATTTTCAGATTCTCTTTTATTCTTAAATGAATCAAAAATCTTTAATAAAAAATCATATAATTCATTTAATTCAATTGAAGACTGATCAGTGACTTCTGCATTATTTATCTGCTGCTTTTTTTATTGATAAGCTTCTTTACTTTTAATGCGGCATGTATTATAGGTTTGGTAAAATTTTCTATTAAAAGAGCTTAAAGGACCATTTTTCACACAACATGTATAATATTGATATTTGTTACTGGTTACTGAGTTCATATTTCTATTAATAAATGAAAAAAATTTAATATAACACTAAGATTAAAATAAAACTCTATAATTATACCGTTTAAAATACAGTGTAATACAATAGTAAACTTTATTTAAAACACGAAAAAAAAATTACTGTACAGTGTACAGTTACAAATATTTTATTTTTTTGAAACTAATAGAATTATAGTAAAACTTTTCATAATTTTTACTCACTGATATAAGTATATTACTATGTATTTTCTTTTTTTTTACTTGTAAGAGAAAAGGTTTAAGAAAAAAATAAAAAAAACTCTTTCAAACGAAAATATATGTGTTAATATGTGTTATGTAAATAAAACTTGAATATGCCACAAAACAAATGTATATGCACCACAAAATCACGTGAAAGTAGAAAAATTGTTAGTGTTACAGAGGAAGATCATGTATTGCCACCCTGTCATATGACCTATTATATCACGTGACTTATACTATATAATAATTTGTCCCTCACATTACTAATTTTTTTAGTATAATAAATACTATTTGTCACATGTTATTCATCACATGTTTAATTTTGCCCAGATTTTATAATACTGGCCAAAATTTTCTTATTTAGATCTTAGGTAATGATACACAATCTAAAAAGGAGTATATCTAAAGCAGATCTATCCTAATATCACTAACACTTTTTTTGCCTCTCATATGACTTGTTAATTTTGGCCTGAATTATTAAACTATTATTGGCCAACAATACAATTAAAAAGATTTATTTATACTTTATTAAGTTTTAATAAATAATAAGCAATATCTGATATATAAAAATTCATACTTTTATTAATATATCAAAAAGCATTATATAAACTTATAACAAAAATAAAAACAACTTTAACTTCTACACTAAAATACAAAATCTAAAATTTTAAAATATCAAAATTTGAGCATNAAGTTTCTGTATAAAAAAAACAAAAAAAATATATATAATTGGTATTATTATTATTATTATAAAAAGCATATATAATTTTGTAAATATTTAATAAAATTTTACCTGCTGAACAACTTTTAGTTAATAAAGTTAGTTTAGTTTAAAGTTCTTAAATTATGCTATAAAATCTATATAAAAAAATGCATTATTAAAAATATTAAACTCAAGAAAATAAATATTTATAACCTTTTTTTTAAAAATAAAGTTATAAAAATATTTAAAAAAAATAATCACTGGTCAAAAACTGATTTATCTTACAGATATCTTACAGATATCTTATAAATATCGAATACCCAAAATGCAGAAAATCTGCTATACATCAGGTACCCAATATGTATACTATAGAATTAAAAAATACAATTTATTAATTATCTCGTTATCCGGTAATCATAAAAAGATAAAATATAACTCATTCGATTCGCCTCACTGAGACGTATCGAATGGTATTAATTTCGCATTTCTAGGTATGATAGATGTTAAGATATTTGATAAATCGTAAAAAAACAAATAAAAAATGCTGATTTATTAAATATTTCAGCATCTATCACACCTAGAAATGCGAAATTAGTACCATTCAATACATCTCAGTGAGGTGAATAGAATGAGCTATATTTCATCTTTTTATGATCACTGGATAGCGAGATAATTAATAAATTGTATTTTTTAATTCTATAGTATACATATTGNGTACCNGATGTATAGCAGATTTTCTGCATTTTGGGTATCCAATATTTATAAGATATCTGTAAGATATCTGTAAGATAAATCAGTTTTTGACCAGTGAATATACCTCATATTAAATATAAAATTTACAGCAATTAAAAACATAAAAGATAGAGAAAAAGAATCAAAACTAAATACTGAAAAAATTAAAACAAATCATCATATACAGTATATGACATATGTATAATACAAATCAAAGTCATATAAGGGTGAAAAAAGTATTAATTGCATATAAGTGGATGGAAAAATAACAAAAATCATTTGAGATCTTGAAAACTAAACTCACTGAATCACCAATAGTTAGATATCCTAATTTTGAGGAGTCATTTTATTTGTATACTGATACTTCTATTACAGAAGTAGGAGCTGTTCTAGCATAAAAGGATAGAAAGCACAAATATGTTATCACTTATGCTAGTAGAATACTTACATCTGCTGAAAGGAATTATGGAATAACAGAATTAGAATATTTAGCTATTGTATGAGCAGTTAAATACTTTCAATATTATTTGTATGGAACAAAATTCATGATAATTACCGATCATCCAGCATTAAAATAGTTACTCAATTCATCATCAGAAACTGCCAATAGAAGACTGAAACAATGAAAAATTACACTCTCTAAATATGAATATGAAATCCAATATCATAAAGGTAGTAAACACTCTAATGCAGATGCACTTGACTCAAACCTAAATTCAAATTACACATTAAATAGAAGTAATATTAATTACCTAAATGGATAGACAACTATATGATAACTTAATGTATTATTTAACAGAATTAACTTACCCAGACGGACTTACTCAATAATAGAAAACTCATTTACAAAAAATTTTAACCCAATATATAATTAAAAGTAATCTTTTATTTAGGAATGACAAAATAGAAATTAAAAGGTAATTCTATGTAAATAAGTAGAATTTATCCTTTATAATTTACATCAGAATATGAGTGAAGCGCATTTAGGAATTGATGTAGTATTTGAAAAAGTAAGAGAGAGATACTATTGGTCACAAATGTTTGAAGACATTAGAAATTATATTAATATATGTAACTTATGTTAAAGGAGAGGAAGTGCAGAAAAAAGAGAACCACTTATATCTATTAAAGTTTAAGGATCATTTTACAAAGTAGGAATAGACATCAAAGAACCATTACCAATCACAGAGGATGGAAATAGATATATTATTATTGCTATGGATTATTTTTCCAAATGACCAGAAGCAAAAGCTATTAAAAATATTAAAGCAGATACAGTAGCCCAGTTTATTTATGAAGATATTATTTATCATCATGGAGTACCTAAGGAAATACTGTCAAACAGAGGAACGTCATTTGTTAATAAAGTTATTGAAAACTTATGTAAAAAATACCAAACAAAGTATAGATTAACATTGTCATATTGACCTCAAACAAATGGTATAGTAGAAAGATTTAACAGGACAATAGAAGAATGTATTGCAAAAATAATTCACAATGAAAGTGAACAATGAGACCAATATGTTAGCGCAACTCTTTTTGCATACTGAACAAAAAAACATAAAACAACTGGGTATATACCATTTTATTTAATATATGGTAGACAAGCAACATTGCCCATAGAATTAAAAGTATAAAGTCAAGTAAAAAGCAGAAATGAAAATCCTTTATTAGAAAGATTATATCAGCTTATTGAATAAATAGAAAATGATTAATAGGAAGTAGTAAATACAATAGATAAAAAACAACAAAAGCAAAAATTACGTTATGATCAATAAGGTATATTAAGGAAATTACAGATAGAAGAAAAAGTTCTGGTAAAATGTACATGGTTAAAAACAAACTTTTTAGCAAAATTAGAAAAAAAATAGATTGGACCTTATTATATATATGAAGTATTAGAGAATAATATATACAAATTATGAACTATAGAAGAATGTTTAGCTAAAAATATCATACATGAAAATCGCTTAAAAATCTATAAAAAAAGGCAGTTTGAGCCTTTAATTTTAATTAATTAATCATTTCACTAATCACTTCCACATCGCTAATAATTAGACAACTGTTCGAGAATTGTTATTACTGGTAGGATACAAGCAGAAGTCTGATACCCTGCCTATATGCAGTAATAATCAAATGTATGACTTACGTGATCAGCACAAGTTCAAATTCAAGCAGTGAGGGAAAAATGTGAATAAAGGAGGTCAATATATATAAAAATTAAAAATTATGGGATTGATGAAGATTGGGAACTGATAGAAAAATTTTGAAAAACTTAAGGGAAAACACAGGATCAGTTAGACGTGTTTAGACATAAAATGCGAAACATGAAAAAATAATAACAAAAATACATGTCTTTGTACAAAATACGAAAAAGGGGAAAATAATATAAACATATGAATTTTATATAAATAGACTTAGAATTTGAAAAAAAATAATACTTCTGTTCTGTGAAAATTTTTTTTTTGAAAATACCTTTACTTTTCGCACAATTTTTTTTATTTTATTAAAATATAAAGATAGTTCAAACAAAAAAAAGATCCAAAAAGATGTTCAGGAAAGCAAGCAAGAAGAAGACACCATAAGTTAGGATGAAGAAACCATGCTTCCTAGACTAACAAGGAGGAAAAATAGACTGAACAAGTCAGGAAAAGGACAGAGGAAGTGTTAAAAGGAAGTAAGAAAATAGTAAAGGAAAATGAAAATATGATGGATTTCACAATACTACAAGCTGCAGAAAAGAAATTGTTAAAGATAAAGTTGAAGTAGCAGAAAAAAGATCATGTACTGCGTCTTCAGCAGTTCATGGTAGAAAGCGATAGGCAATTACTCATTCAACAGAAGCATTATGAATGAAAGTTATAAAAGCAGAGAAAGAAGCTTAGAGAGAAAATAAGGAAGGAGAGGAGAAATAAGTCACTAAAATATTATAATAACATACTTAGTGACATGGTGAGAAAAAGGGAAGTGGTGGAGTTTAAGGCAAGGAGGGGAATGTGGACAGTGCAGAGAAAGGGGTAGAAAATGAAGAAAGAATTATTGGACTTAAGGAAAGAAATAAGAGAATTAAAAGGAATTCTGAAGAAGGTTATCTTAACATCAAGTGATGAGATAGAAAAATGAATAAAATTTTTTTATTCCTACACAAATTTTTTTTTTTTCTAAAAAAATTAGAAGTTAAAAATTGGAAAATTTAGTTGCAGAATCTTGCCAATCATACTATAACACAAAAAGCAAATCACTTAAGTTAAATAAATGTACTTTCCAAAATTAGATTGATGATTAAATTTAATCACATAAGTTTTCAAAAAATAGATACAAACAAAATGCTAAGCTGTTAGACTAATTTAGAATCAATCCAACCATATGCTTAGTTCAGTAATTAGTACAAAATAGATATTTAATTACATATTTGAAAACTAATTTAAAAAATGTTTGATTGACGTAGGACCAAAAAGTTGAGAAAAATATTATAAAAAGGATAAAAAAAAATTTTTAATTATAGCTTGAAAATGAATAGTAATTATGAACAAATTTTACAAGACTTTTCTTATACTAGTCGAAATAAGAAGTTTCAGCATGTAACGATTCAGCTAAATTTTGGCCGATTTATTTCAAATTTCAGCTGAATTTCGATCATCATCAACATTCAAAATATCTGATTGATAGCTGAATTGTATACTTTTATAGAGTTCGTAATAATTCATTAATCCAATAGATTAAACATAC
>QKYT01000082.1:78963-96536 GCA_003550305.1 Glomus cerebriforme | reverse complement strand
AGCTTATTTTTTTTCACTTCTCTCTTGAAAGTCTAAAATTCATTATAAATTGATATACAAATATAGATCGCGGAAAACAAACTGATGAAGATACGAGTCGAAAACCAAAGAGAGATCGCTTTCACCTTCAAATTCCTGAAGATTTATTAGATAACTGTGCAATATCTATCATTTCTTCAGAAAGTGCACCAGTAACAATCAAAAAAATTTGCTTTCTAATGAAATATTTACTTAATGAAAATCNTGAAAAAGATTTAACAAATGTTCAAGATTCAACCCACGTTCGGTAAGAATCAATCTATACTAGTTCGGAATATGATAGTGACTGTTGATTTTAGTTATATAATTTTATTTAATTATTATTCACTTTCTAATGTTATTTTCTATATTTGACTAAACTTAAAAGCTGAAAACCAGGATTTAAAGTCCAAAATAAAAAACTTTGACGGCAATTAGAGGAACTCGGTGAAAATTCCAGACAATGTCTTCAGATTTAAAAGGGTTGCAGGAAAATAATGAATATTTAATGGAGATTAATCAAGAATTTGGTTGTGAAAATGATCAACTTTTCACAGATCTTAAGAGATATTAACAGTTGTTCGAACCTTAATCAAATAAGCGAAAGGGAAAAAAAAAGAATCAGAGGAAAAAGACAAAAGAGTAGTTCGCACTCTAAATCGAAGAAAAAACGCTCTACTAGATATAAGAGCAGTTCNGAGGATAGTANTACNGATGAAAGTTCATCCAGTTCATATGACAACGAAAAGAGCGCNAGGGTTCGTCCAATTTTCTTAGACGATTTTATGATTTGTACCNATACTTATCAAATTTCTTTTCTTTCTTTGTTTGCAAATAATTTAGGCTAGAATGAAGACAATTTTGAAAACTATTCCTCCTGATCTTGACATGAACTATAATGAAACATTCAATAGCCAATCAAATATCAAAATTTGAAGAAAACTCATTTTGAAATTGATCAAGGCTTTAAAACTGAATTATCATGCTTNTTANGNTCAAATAAGCAAATGGCTCCAAACACTTNATAGATCAAGNAGAAGTAGAAACAATTACAAAATAAAAGGGCGAATCGACGCAGACAATCATCGATTACATGCCAACAGCCGTTTAAATGAGGTATAATTTATCGCTTAAAATTTATGTTTATTATAAATAGTAATAACTTTTGTGTTTATAATAATAAACAATTAGAAAAGGACACGTTGAATAAAAGGAGCGAAGGCTCTTTACTTAAATCATAATAATGAAATCATGAAGTATGATGAGAAAGAGCTTATTGAATTATTGGCGGATAAAAAAATCCACTCTCCAGAAATGAGCGAGATGGATGAAGAATCTCAAAGCTGTATAATAAACATATATGATCTCTCATGGAGATTGAACGAAGTTCTGTATCTGATATTTTTTTTTTTATTTGTATATTTGATATTTACATTGTTATTATTTGTTTCAGTTAAAGAATCTTCTTCAAAAAGTTCTCGATCCGTATGCTCTAATATTACAATCGGCTCAATTAACAAGAAACTGAAATTACAATAACGAAACGTAATGTTAAGATCTCCTCCATCCGTCAAATGTACCCGAGTGATCTTATTTTCAACAAAAAGACCAAGAATTTGATACCGATATTAAAGGTAAATATATCAAAAAATGTTTAATATGCTGAAATTTTATGGTGACAAATACCAGTTCTTTCCATTATTTCTTTCTATACAGAGAAAATGAAGAACGCCTCGATGAACACTTCGATGATTATTATGAATATAGTAAATCTTTAAAAACTGGGGCAAAAGGTTCAGAATATTTATTACAAGTTTCGGCATAATTTATGATGATTTTTCTAACTTTATTTTTAAAATCCTATTCAAATTGTAGAATAACCGAATTGTCCTATCAGTCGATATACTGCGTTAGATTTTGTTTAAAATTTGTATTTATATTGTATTATTTATATATTAATAAAATAAATAAAAAATTACTATTGTTATATTTGTATTAGTGTATTGACTACCGAATGTTAGTTTAAAAGTTACAAAATTCGATATAACAAATGCTAACAATAATGTTACAGAATATTAATTGAAATTTACATCTGAGTGGTACTGAAAGGTGTTGGATATTTGCTTGAATATTGACCGATTGGTTATTATAAAATTTAATACAAGTTTGATTGAAATCTACATTCGAATGGTACCCGAAGAGTAACATAGATTTTGACCAGCATTAGAGCATAATTCAGCCTAAAATTAGCCAGCTGAAATTTAACCAAAATGGACTATTTCGACTAGTATTATGAACAACCAAAAGACATTAAAATTAATCTGCTACCATATAATGACAATATGGACGAAAAAGCAAAAATAAGCTTGGTATATCAATGCTTACTAAGGACTTTACGAGTAAAGCAACGGAAAAAGTCTTTAATATATATTTATTATCTAGAACAATTGATAGAAAGTGGAGTTCAATGTAAAAAGGTCAAACAAATAATTACTGATCATTATTACTTGACTTCAATTCGAATTTATTATATCTTCAAATTCAATCCAATGCAAATAGAAAGAACAAAGGAGATGACAGTTTCTATGGTTAGGCAACTATCTTCAAGAGAATTTAAAATGTTGGTAATTGAACTTTAGTTCTTAGAAGTTCACTCTTTTAAGGAGGAAGAAGTATTAGAAAATGAAAATCATATGATTTGTAGATCATATAATGTCACATATTTAGTTATAAAAATCATAATAGTCATGATAGTTAGATTAGTTTAATTAATTATGATTATTAGATTTATTAGACTAGTTAAATTTATTTTATTAGATATATTAATTATATTAGTTATATTTATTATATTTGTTATATTTATTATATTTATTATATTTATTTGGATAATGAAGTATTCTTATAAAAAGAAGGGATTTTGGATGTAAGTTAGAACTTTAGTCTATTATCATGAACAAGAATAATAACTCAAGTCATTTAGAGTTATCTCTATGAACAAAGGGATTAATTCTAAAATCTAATCAATACATTCACAAACTTTTCTTAATAAAAACTATATTTTATTATTGTAAAACTATCTTGAAAGTATTCTTAATTTTGGCCTTTAGAATTATAAAAGTTAATTATAAAGCTAGAATAAACTCTTGTTAACTTGGATCACATATAAAGTTTCAGTCCTTTACATTTGTCAAGATAACAATAGCTTTCTTTTTAAAGAGTTCAAGACTGAATATTTTATTTACCAGCTACTTAAAAGTAGTGTGCGATGGGTTTCTGCTATGCAGAAACAAGCATTTAAGCTCTTTGTTGAAGAGCTAATAATAATCCTATTATTATACAAAATATATTATAAACTATTTAATAATTGATATCTCAAAATATTATTAATGTGACAATTGTTTAAAATAATATATAATAGAATATTATTTAAACTTTAGCTAATCAAAAAAATTTTTATATGATACTTACATTATCAGATGGTACTAAGGACATTATTTTTGGTATTATTGATGACATCATTTGTGATTTTGTAACAAGCATTTTACATAATTAATTAACCAATTGCAAATTTGCAATTTGTTAATCATTATTTCAAATTGTGATGGAAGAAATTGTTCATTCTCTAAAAATATTAGATAAGAATAAAATTATATCTATAAAATATAAATGTTCATTAATTATTAAATAAGATTTTACCATCATTTAAGTTGTGTTCATTTTCTTGCTATTTTCTTTTATTCTCTCTTTTAACTTTTTTTCTTTTTTTTTTCTTCAGTTTATGTCTTTTCTCTTTCCTTTTCTTCTTTCTTTCTTTTTTTTTCTTGTTATTTTTCTCTTTCTTTTTTTTATAAATTAGAATTGCTTGTCTAAACTCTTCTAAAATTCTGCACTTAATTTTGCCAAATTTTTACTAGTTTTATTATAATTTTGCAAAGTTTTATCAGTTTTGCATTTATAATAAGTTTTGACAAATTTTATTTTTTGTTAAGTTTTGCTAACTTTTAATAAGATTTTAATATAATTTTATTAAATTACTACATTTCATCCTTTTGTCTATTTGTTAAACCCTCTAGTTTTACCAAATAATCTTATATAAAATAAAGACTAGACCTTATATTATATCAAAATAAAAGTAAAATTATCTAGTAAAAATTTAAAAGCATAATATTTTTTGTATTTTTATATTTTTTATTTTTATATTCATATTCATTAACTTTCTTTTTCTTTTTGTTTCTTTCTTCTCTTTCATTACATATATGTATAGATAGTATAGTTTTTGTAACTTTTTTAAATATTATTATAATATATTAAGACATAATTCCTACATAAAAAGTCTAATCAAAAAAATATTTTAATATTATTATCTTTTCCTATTACTTTTACTGCTTTGCATTTATAAACTATAGTATATAAAAAAATAGAAAAAAATGTATTTTATAATAAAATCAATGTTATAAAAAGATCTTATTTATAAAGAAATTTTTATCCAACAATTAAATAAGATAAAGGATGAATGCAATACATAAGCAGAAATTAAGGAAGATATTGATTTAAAAATATTATAAAGGAATTCATAATTATAGTATATAAACAGAAATTTTTAGAGATGTTATACTGGCTAAAGAAATTTTTATAATATTAAAATGATTAAACTTTATTTATGCAGCTAAAATTATTTAGAATAATTTTTTATTATATTGTGATAGCAATATATAGACAGAAATTTTGGTAAAATGGTATATTAAAGAAATTTCTATAAATGAGAATTTTTGGGAGATAATAATCTAAAAACATTATAAAAAAATTTATAACTAAATACATAAATAGGAATTTTGAGTGGCAATTAAACTTTAATTGAAGATAATTATAATTAGAAAATGGTTACATTATTTCTTTATGTAAAGACATGTTCCTTACATTATACTTGTAGTATATAAATCTAAAAAAATGGGTTTAAACCTATAAGAATATTCTTATCAATTATTTGTATTAAAATTTGAAGATATTATCTATTATAAAAGCATCTAATCAAGTGATAAAGAATTTATAACAACTAACACAAATGATTTTATAATTTAAAATTTATATTATTTAATATCCTTAACAATTATTTATATTAATATCTGAAGATATTATTTGCAAAAGAATCTATAAATTGCAAATGTATTATATATAAACTAATTTCTTGATTAGTAATTTAGATCCATAATAATTCATTTTTATTATCTGAATATATAAAGAATATACTACATACAATTATTAATAATTAATTTAAATATTATTAATCTATTGATATCTGGATATATGCAGATGGCATCAATCCAAAAATCATTACTAAATATTTATTAAAGTAATTATAAAAAAGTAAAATCTTGATTAGTATTGTATAACTACTTTACAAATTTATTTAAAATTATACAGTTAATACCATTGTTTATTATAATAAATAAACCAATATATAAAATTTAAAGGGCGATTTATAAAATTAAATTCTGATTTTAAGAAAAATTTTTATAATACTGTTTAATGTTTAATTCAAAGGGTAATTTATGAAATTGAATTCTGATTTTAAGAAAATTTTCAAGAAATTTTCTTGATATTATTAAAGAATAATTAATAAATTAAATTCTGATTATTAAGAAAATTTGTAACAAATTTTGTGATATTATAATTTGCTAAAAATAATTTCAGATTTACAGGTTTAGTAATAGATTTGTAATAATATGTGCTTAAAAAAGAATGATCATCCAATTACAGTTATTTTTTTAGTTATTGTACATATAAATAATTACAAAAAAAATTTGCAAAAAAAAAATCCTTTTCTCTTTTTTACTATTATATTATTTTTCTTTATATTTCTGCTTTTTGTATTTCATTTTTTTTCTGTCTCATATAATTATTTTACATAATTATGACTTTTTTTAAAAAAAAAATTTCATATAATAAGTAATACTTAGTTTTTTTAAATAGTTTTTAATAATGATATAGTATTAAGGAAGCTATAAATTGGTTTATAATTTTTTTCAGGCTATATCACAGTTTATTATAGATATGAAAATAATATATATTTATAATTTGGTTCTGGTTTTTATAATTATTTATTATTTATTTATTTATTTTTCTCATGATGTTGATTCAATATTATCATAATATAGTTGTGACATAGAGATTTATTTAATATTAACAGCATAGGAGAATATAATTAGTTTACAACCTTTACTTGTTAAATCTATCTATTTTTTTTTCTTTTTTTTTTTTTTAATGGATATTATTTACTGGTGAAATTATTAGAATTTTTAAATAGTAACTTAATGATAGTGATTAGATTGATGATTTTACTACCAGTCTACTATCATTATTGCTGTAGGTCTGATAAACAGAAGGTTATTTATATATGATAAGTGAAGGTATCTATTATTATTTTATTTTATTACGAATCTTATAATGGTTATAAATAATATTATATTTTTTGGTTTAGTTTACTATTTATCATATTTTATGTATAGTATTTATTCTAATATTTAATATTTGGAAAATTAATATTAATTAATTAAATAATTAAATAAAAAATGATATAAAATTATAATCAGTATTATTATTTATTAATGTTACCACAATGTATTTATAATGTTAAATTAGTAATTTTTTTTATTGCTTTTGTGAAATATTCTTGTAACATCAGTTCAATGTAATTGCAATATAATTATGACATCAGACTATTATCCTTTTGTTTTTTTTTTATGAAATATTTTTGTAATATTGATTCATTATAACTGCAATGTAATTATGATATCACTATATAATATCAAATTGTCACCTTTATGACTTTTAAGTTTTAACAAATCAATATCAAATTATTTAAGTTTAAACTTAACTTAATTTTTAGTTATTAACTTACTATATTGTAAAGAGATTGAATCGATATCATGCATAAACCCTAAGTTTCAGTAAAATAACTATTTATTATAACTATTTATTATATTGAAAAAAATATTAAGTAATATTAATATATGAGTATTATGCAACAATATATAATGTATTTAACAACTGTTGATATAGAAAAATGCATAGTGTTATCCTCCAAAACTTTCTGATAACTATATTAAATATATTAAATGCAAAAAAATTTTATTATAAATTATTACTTTTATATAGTTTTATTCATAATTATAGTTTAATTGGTTAATAAAATATAAGGAGCAATTAAAATATATTATATCAATAATATTATTTATTAATTATTCTAATAATATGGTACAAGATAAGGTTTATAAAAATTGAGTTACCTAACAAATTTAATGCCTTTTACTCTAATCATTTGACTTATTAACCTTATGATATAAAATATTAAAGTTTATATAGATACTGTATATATAAATGAGATAATTAGAAATAATTAATTATTAGAAAAGTAATGTATAGCTAAATTATATCCATGTATTGACTAATTTATTCTTTTAGAACATTTAAAAATATTGGATATACTATTCAATTCTTAAAAACACTTTTGACTCCATAACTTATAAATTAAGATGATGGGTTAAACCCATTGCAACAAGTATCTATTGGAGAAAATTAAAATTTAAAACAAAAAATAAAAAAGAAAGAAATAACTTAATCGCGAAACTGCATAATAGACATTACAAAATCACGACCCTCTGGAAAGATGCGAAATCATGTCAGTGTGATGCTAAATCTAACAAAAAGCTTTTTTACTAATGAAAAAACGTATTTTTTTTAATCATCAACATGTCATTAATTAGTTTATTAATCATTACTGCCAATTCATCTTTAATAAAATTTACATAATTTATTTCAATAAAAAACATCAGAAAAAAAACAAGTATAAATAAATTACAGTCAATTATGAAATTTGATATGAAAATGAACATGAAGCTGGACTTCCTCAACGATTTCATTTACGAATTTCAGACCATGTTGGATTTGATGCTGTGGCGGGGGGTTTATTGCTTCTATAAATATATATATTTTTATTAACAAAACAAGATCAAATGATAAAACAAACAAAAAAAAAAAGATATCATACGCCGACGTTGAAACATTTGATGGACTGCCAAAACCGACACCGCTTCCTCCACTATTCAATATAGAGTTTAAATATTGCAAAAATAAATGAAAATTGCACAAAAAAAAGTTCAAAAATACCTTGCAAAACGAGCGAAACCACCACCACTTGGAGTTTTAAGTGCGGCTGTATTTATAGGAGATGGGACTCCAAACCCTGGTGTTCCCATACCGGTTTGTCCAAACGCCGGTTGTCCTAAACCAACTCGTCCAAAAGTTGGTTGTCCAAAGCCTGTCTGTCCAAAAGAAGGCGCTGGAAATCCCGTTTGTCCAAAAGTTGGTGCATTAAGAGCACTAGGTATTGAAGATGATTGACCGAAAGATGGTTGTCCAAAAGAAGGCGTTGAAAATCCTGTTTGTCCAAAAGTTGATGTATTAAGAGCACTAGGTATTGAAGATGATTGACTAAAAGATGGCTGTATAAATGGCTGTGTTCGATTAAATGCATTAACATTTGGAGATTGTGTAGCAAACGCGGGTGGAATACTAAATGCACTCGGTGCTGGAGGCGTGAATGTCGTTCCTCCGAAAGATGATGGTTCTCTCGACCCTAATGATCCGAAATTTGTTGAATCATCACCTTCATTTGTAACGACTTTTTCCCTAGTGATAAGCGGCTGTTGCGAAACAACTCCAACTTTGGAATCGATTGTTATTTCACTAGGTTCAGCTTCCAATGAGACACTCTCGACTCTCTCTTCTATAATTTCTCTCTTTTCAAGTTCTTCGGAAGATACAATATCAGATTTTGATTCTTCACCAACATCGAATTGACGGGGTTCTGATACTTTCGATAAACTTGATATTTCGGCTGCATTAAGTTTATTAAATTTAGCTTCAAGAGATTCTTCTAAAGAATCTTGTATTGTACTTGATTGTTCTGATGTTGTAGTGTCTTTTTGTTCATTATTTAAGCTATAAAATACACCCTCTTCTGTCTTAGGAGATTCTGGTGATGAAACTAAATAATCTGAAAAATTATTAGTATCAGAAAACTTTGATGGTTCATAAAAATTGCTTTCGAAAGGATCAATTTGCAATCTAGCGATTCGATCATAGTTATCGTCATTATTTGTCAAATGGATCCTTGAAATGCGGTCCGAGTCAACGATATCTTCAAACTTTTGTTGTATAGAATCTTCAGTGTTTTCGTCAGCATCATCATCAGAAGGTTCTTGAAACCTTACTCTTGCTTCTCTTAATTCATATGTTGGATTGTTATCCGAGTACACGTCACCATTAACGTCATCATTATAATCGTCATTAAAATCGTCATTAGCATCGACATTATCATCATCATTAACATCATCATTAACATCATCTTTTTTCTCAAAATAACGCAATCTCATTTCTCTTAATTCTGCAACTTTTTGATTATATTTTTGCGAAAAATCATCTGTATCTTCACTTATAGGAAGGCCAACCTCGGTATATGTATTCCTTTTTATTGGAGTATCTAATTCATTAAAATAATCACTTTCGTCATCAAAAGAGAAACTATTTCTAAGTGGGCTGCTATATTTATTTCTATCAATAGAATCATTCAACTTCTCTATGCCTAATTGTGTTGAACCACGAGTCTTAATTGGACTCTTCTTTCTGGGTGAGATAATTTTAGGTGATGTATACGATTGCACTATATTTTTAAAATAATATATTTGTTTTTTTTAATAAACCATATAAATCATGAAAACAATTAAAGTTTAATTTAATAATCACCTGGCTCGATATCACTAAAAAGGTTTGTTTCATAAGGTACTTTTCTCTTGCTTTTGTTTATATTCAAAATTTTAAATAATTTCCATTCTTTCTTCATTATTTGATTAGTTTTTTCTTCAGCTTCATCTGAACATTTTATAGGTATTGTGCTTTTCCTAGTTTCATGTTCAATTTGCTGAGACACAAAATCATTAGCACGTTCATTAAAGCTCATAGATGAAAGTTGCTCAGTAATCAAATCTAATTGAGTATTTAATTGTTCTATTTGAGATGCATTACTATGTAAACCTTTACTAATATTTTGAATAGAACGATCAATGTACTCTAAAGGAGGCCGTCTATAATTCAATAAAAAAAAATGGTATACATAATATTAATTAACAAATAAAATATTCGAACGGATTTGTTAAATATTTTACCCTGCATATTTATTCGCTTTATGATCTTTGATTTGTTCGTATAACATGTCTAATTGTTTTTCTAATGCATCCGCGTTTTCTTTAACGTTCTATAAAATCGTACAATAAATGTGGGATATTAAAGATTTATAAATGATAAATATAGGAATTAGGAATTAAATTTTACCTTAAATGCTTTTTCGTACTTTTCTGTAATCCTTGATTGTATTGTTCCACGACGAGGCGTGACTTCTTGAGATGATACTAATAACTCAATCTCCTGTTTTGCCATAGCATCCTCTATTATACATAACAGATAGAATGTTAATATTTAATTTAAAATAGTTAAGCATGATGTATTAAAAATAATAAAGATAACCTTTTACGAAATTAAGATTTAAATCAGTAGTCTCTTGTTTCAAAATATTAAGATATTCAATTATATTTTTAATTTCTTTTTCCAAACGTTTAGTCTCTGATATTATTACAGGAAAATCTCCAATTGACCACTCATTAGGATTTTTAAGACTATCTGATTTTGTCCGTTCTTTATATTTTATTAAGTATTTTTTCTCAATATCATCTATTAAAAGTTTAATCTAAAAAAAAAAACACGTAAATACATAATTATGAATAACAGATAAAAAAAAAATAAAAAATAAAAAATAAATAAAATAAAAATAAATAAAATGATAATAACACACTTCTTGAACACTTTTCTCGGTCGCATCTCGTCGGATTTCATGTGGCAATCTTTCTATGTTAATATCGGGTCCCGTAGGACTGATTTGTTTTGCTTGACTCTTCAAAGGTACATTCTGAGCATTAGTTCCAACAGCTGCAATAGCGATATTATTCTTTAAGTTAGGATGACCGAGTGGAGGGATATTATTTTTCGGTACATTTGTTATGTTAGGGGTAATAACTGGAGTAGACACGGTATTAATCACAGAAGTCACAGTTGTTTGTGCACCAACAGTGGTGGTCCCAAACATATTTGGGCTAATAGTAATAACAGCTGAAGGACCAGTAGCAGGAATAGGTATTGGAACTGTCATTCCAGGGTAACCTGTTTTAGCTTGATATGCATTTTTTTGGAAACAATGATATGCCAAAATTTTACTTTCGTTATTATAAATTAAAAGAATTGGGACTGGTGGTATTTGACTAACTTCATCTCCTGTTAATTTCATTTGCCAACTTTCTGTAGGAGATAAATCAAGTGCCATTCCAATAGGTATTGTATCATTTAAATTATCTGGATTATCTGAAGATGGAAGGATCGCACGGGCAGTTTCTGAAAGACTCCAACTAGACCATTCATTTGATTCATTACGACCAATTAAATTTATATCGGAAGAATTTGTACAGGCACAAATAACAACATTTTTCAAATCCGGACCCCTAAAATTAATATAAGCATTGCAATTTGGAAATTGGTATTGAATTACTTGAATAGACATAAATCAAAAAAAAAAAATCAATATTTTTACCATTCTCTAATAGATTCCATAAACATGTATGGAGACTTTTCACCGCTCGGTAAACAAATATTTGGAACTTTACTATAGACAATTTTTGGTTTATTCTCACGTGATATCACATAAACTACGTGTTCAGAGTTCTCATCCTGAACAACCGGATAATAAGTTACTATAAATATATTAGTTTCTAGCCAGAGAATATTTCTGACTGTAAGATGTAATGATAATCCTGTTAACATCGTGGAGAAAAAAATTTCTTTCAAAAACAATATAAAATAATATACCAAAATAAGAATTAGGTTCTATTTCTGGTGGTGTCTGATATGTAGCTTTTTCATTTCCCTCGGGAGTAAATTGTACAAGTTTTCCAGTTTGACTACCACAAATCAATTGCTTTCCTTTTTGCGACCAGCATACTTTAAGGGATGACAATAAAGTTAACAATTTATATTAGTAAGTGATCATTTTGAAAATCCTATCGCTTACTAGCTGTAATTTGCTCGCCAATTTTAGACTTTTGTATGGAGCCGATTTCTTTATTCGATATGAAATCTTTAATATATACAGCCCCTGAAACGAGTAGCAATGCAACTAGACTATCTCTTTCTCCAGGATTAGGGCGAATATCCATAATATTGTCCGAAAATCTCATAATTTGATATGGCTGAATTTCAGAAGACTGATATAAGATATATAACAACAAAATAGATCGTAATAAATAGGACGTAATAATGTTAACAAGAAAGTAAATTGATTTTAAAAACTTAATTATGACAAAAAAAAAAGGAAAATTTACCTTAGTTGAAATTTTGGTAACATCATAATATAAGGCTCGACCACCTTCAATACCCACAATTATGGTAAGTTGATCTGAGGTCAATCTCAAAAAACAAACGCGTCCTTCAGGTATATCAATATGAACTTCTTGCTTAAATGGTTCGGGCTTAGGAGAAACAAAGCCTTTATATAAATCATTTGTATACGCGTAAATAAACCCTATCAATCATAAAAAAAAACGTAAGCTAAATAGTTAATTAAAACATCAACATATATATTATGTAAACTGTATAACCATTGGATGTTCCCGCCACAAAATAACCATACAAGTTAGAGACCGCTAATAATGAGGAATAAGAAGGTAATTTCTCATCAAAAATGTCTTCGGAAAGTTTTATACTTGTTACGTCTTTACTTAGTTGTATAAATTCAAAAAACTAAAAGGTGATATATGTAAAGTTTAAAAGTCCTTGATTCAAAGATCACAACGGAAATTAACGAGTGACTTACTTCCACGTCGACTTCTTCAAGCATAGTTACTTCGATTTCTTCAACCATAATTGTAGAATTTTGACTCTTTAAGAATCTTGTAAGATCGCGTCAAAAGTTTATGAATAAATCTAAGTATTTTGCCTTACCAAAAGTAAGTCGAACTCTGGTGTTTTTTTATACTTTCAAATAAAGTTTTACCTAAATCATGTGACATGTGATTAGCAAAAATTCAGCTAGTTTAAAAACGGTTTCCGACTTTGGACTCATCTTACCCGCGCTAATTTCACTCACTATTTTCATTCGTAATAACTCAATAGATAATAAAATTTTAAAAATATGTACTCTCGTTAAATTAAAAAAAAAAAAAAAAAATTACAGTATAATAAATACTTTAGATAAAGAAATTATAGCTATCTATGTATTATTATCATTGTATTTATTTTAATATTTATAACTTTAACTTTTATGATATCAATTTTATATTTTATCAAGAAATTATGAATATACTGTATCTTAGGGAATATATCAGCACTAATCACATATTTTTATGGGTTTTTCTATTGCGTGTTGGGTGTATATACGCGATACCAATGAACAGGAATTGAAGAATGATTTAGCAAAGTTAAGGCTGCCAGAAAAATTTGTGATTGGTATCGAATTTTAAAAAAGATCTGGAGGTTGTAAATTCTAAATCTTTCACCTAACGTCGAACAAAGATTTAAAAGAAGCATAGATAGAGCTTTACAATACAGAAAATGATTTCTCTATTGAACTCATAATCAAAGAAGTTTCGGGCATAAACAGTCCGATAAACGACAAGACGACCGTCAACAAACAAGAATCGTAGAAATAATTATCAGCAAAACGGTTCTAGATAAAAGATCATTAATTTTTCATTACCATTTGATATACAGTAGAAGAAACGAATAATTTTAAATATTTTTTGCGGATGCTTTCTCGGATATTTATATAATTTATGAACAGAGTTCCAAATCCATTTGAATAATAATCCGAACAGTTCTTCTGTTATAATTATATAATAACTAAACCTACAGATTTAATTTAAAAAAACGCAATCTAAAAATATTTAGTTGTTTCATATTTCGTCCATACAAAATGAACAGAAATCATTTATATACAAGAGCTTTTTTAATATTATACATGCACAAAAATAAAAAAGTGAATGGACAGAGTTTCATTTTTTTAATCTATTGAATGTATTAAACTAATTTAGTTTTTTCTCATGTATGGTTGTGTCATTTAGCTATAATAAAAAACGAATTATTATTAAAATTGACTTAGAAAATACATTGCAAATCATTCTATAAATAAAATATCCATTATATTTTTAGTAATTATTATATTACTATTACTTCGCAAGTAAATGCTTTTTAAAATATACATTAAAAGAATCAAAATTAAACCAGTGTTACAAATTGATTTGATACTCTAACGATAAGATAATTATAGATTTCATCTTTTTAGAAAATTGGGTTAAAAAAACAAAAATTTGTTGTACAAGTGATTTATTTGTAAATCTTTCCAAATGAAATAATTCAAATATTTATTATTCACGCCCAGTATATAAAATCTGTTTCATATTTTTTTTTTTTTGATTTGTTAGGATTAAATTCTTTTTCTCTTTCCTTCTCTCTCTTCCTTTTAAAAAGTATATCTGATGCAAAGATCAAATAAATAAAATAATATATATATATATATGTTTTTTTACGAATCTTTTTTTAAAAAAAAAAATTTTTATCTCAATATGCGATTTAATTATAAGCACGTACTTATATTATTATTTACCACATTATTTATTACCATAAATTTTACTTCTACAGCTTGTGAACCGATTGATAACACTCTTCAAAAACGGCAATATGATGGAGAAGGCAATACTGATCCTAAAAAAGTAGTCGATCCATCCTCAACTTGCACCACTCCTAGTGATGCTAGATGCAAATCTCCACCAGGAGTGTAAGTATTTTATATCTTTTAATATTTTTAATATCCTAATATTCAATATTTTCATGATTGATAGGCCTCCAAAAGTAGAAACATATGTGGAGATAGGAATAGAAACTATAACACCAACACCAATTCCAGGAGAAAATAATAATATTAACATTAATACAACTAATTTGATAACAACCACAACGACTACTACATTATATTTTGCCGGTTACACAACAACAATTACAACAAAAAACTCTCGAGGTGAGCCTACAACCTTCGCAACTTCCATCCTTCCATCCACTTTACTTGTAATAAAGACAGTTGTAGTTACTGCACCTGCAATTGAGAAATCAATGGATGTTTCGGATTCAACAACAAATTTTCACGATTTTAATAAACATGGCTTATGGGGTGTTACAATGAGTTTGGCATTAATCGTTACAACTTTAATTTTTATGCTTTTTGTGTAATTTTAGAAACTTTTAAGAATGTTTATAATTTTATTTGTATATTGATTTTTTGTTAGTTCTTTAAATAATATTAATTGTTTTTTGTATAATAAAAATGTAAATTTATATTGTATAAAAGGTTATAATGTCTTAGAAATGTAATATACAAAGTTATAATTGTGTAAATAAATATTAAAGATATAAGGAAATATCATAAAAAAAACTATAGAAAGAAAAAATGAAGTTTGCTAGTAATTCAAATATAATAAAAATAATTTATAATTTTCTCTATATGTTTAAATATCAAAAGCTCATCTAAAATATTGTGAATATAAAAAATACTGTATAATGTTAGCAAATATATAAATATATAATTTATTTAAAATAAATTAATTAAATAAAATCTATATTTTTTTAAAAAAAATTAATATATCTTTATATAATATTATTATACTATAAAATATTCAAAAAATTTTTTTTTTGAGGAAATATTCATTCAATTGCATATATATAATATATTATTAGCAATATATTTAGCAGGATTTATTAAATTATTAATTTTTCTTTAAAAAATATTTTAGTTTTAACCAATATTAATATTTATTTTAAACTTGAATACTGAAATATACAATGTTATTATAGGGATTTTAGAATAAAGTTCTAATACTTTTACTTGATATTATATGTCTGGTTTACTCAGAAATAGCATATTATTTTTTCTACTATATTAGAAGAAATTTAAGAATTCCAGTTAGTTAAATTGCATATTGATTATATATGTATAATAAAATAAATCTAATAAAAATAATATATCAGAAACTGTTTCTGTGCTGGTTAGATCATTAAATAACATATTTTTATCATATGTCTAATAAAATAAGTCTAATAATCCCAATCTCCTTATTATAAATCTAATAAATAAGATTAATAATTCCAATTCTCCTATTATAAGTCCAATAAAATATATATATTAGAATTTATTTTTGCATTACAGTCAGACCTCCATATAGTCATACCATATATAGTCACATCATATAAAATTCCTCTATATAATCATACCTTTGAAAAAACCAACTTATATAAAGATTATATAAAAAAACCTTTATATAGTCACAACTTCTATATAGTTATATTTTTGGATTTTTTTACTATGTAACCAACTTGGTAATTATAAAGAGGTTCCACTGTAGTTAATTTATTAAATAATACAGAAGATAATTAAAATTATTTAGTTAATATTGTTTTACCTAAATTATACAGATTATTATAAAATATTATATGATTTTATATTTATAATTATAATAAATGAATTTTATACTTTATATTTTTCAAAATATAAAACTATTTACCCTAAAAATTTGCAGTAAATACTAAGGATATGCAATTTGATTTAACATTTAACATTTAATTTGAATTTAATTTGAATTTGCAAATTTAAATCAGCTTTTTTTTTGATTTGTTTCAAATTCAATTTGATTTGATTCAAAAATTCTTTAATTTGATTGGTCAATTTGACAAATATTTGATATTTAATTTGAATTTAATTTAAACTTAATTTGATTTGACAAATTCAAATTAACTTCATATTTGATTTAATTCAAGTTTGAGAAACTCTAGTATATATAAAATACTAAAATAATATTTTATCATTTGTATTAAGTTTTAATAAGAATAATATTTATTCATCATCATCTAATATTAAAATACTTAAAAAGCATTTTAAGTATTTTAGTATTTTTATAACTATACTTTTCAGCAAAATTAAAAAACTGTTGTTAAAATATTTCATCATGGGCAAAATTAATTATGACAATTAAGGTTCCTGGGTGAAACTAATGAGTTTAGCAATTGACGTATGCGAAACTAGTTTAAACATTTTGTTAAAATTTTAATAAAATGAAAAACTGCGAAACTGACGAAACTTGACGAAACTTATAAAACCTGCGAAACTTGACGAAACTTGCAAAACTTATATAACTTATAAAATTGTAATTTACAATTAAAAATTATTGTTGTATAATATAAACAAAAAAGTTATTTATTTATTTATCATATTATTCATGTCAGTATTTACATTCAGCTTCAAATTTCCCAACACCAACTACATTTCTTTTATTGAAATGTTTCCAAATTTTCATCCACCTGGATGCTTTTCCTAGTAGCTGAATTACTAAATGTTTTCATTTTAAATTTAA
>QKYT01000082.1:51591-66807 GCA_003550305.1 Glomus cerebriforme | reverse complement strand
GTTTACTAATGTTCTTTTTGTTTTTCTTTAGGTTTCAGAAAATCAAAGTACTCCCATTTCAAAAGTAAGACTTCAAAATGAATTATTATTTTTTATTATTTTTTTTTATTCACTAACGTTCTTTTTATTTCTTTAGGTTTAGGAAACTGAAGGACTCCCTTTTCAAAGGTAATTCTTCAAAATTCTGTTTTTTTTTGTTTTTTTTTAATTTAATAAATGTTAGCTAATGTTCTTTCTTTTGTAAGTTCAGGTCTTCAGATATAGGACTTCAAAATAGGTTTGTAGTGAAGGGAGAGGGGTATTAAAAGAAACGTTACTAATGTAATATTCTTTTTTTTCTTGTAGGTTCAGATTTGACTTTGACTTTGAAGATTAAGACTTCAGCTTCAGGATTTGACCTGAACTTCGAAGATTTGTATTGGGGAAATATAATTTTTTTTATTAAAGAATGTTACTAACGTAACATTTCTTTTTTTTTTGTAGGACTTCAGCTTCAGATTCGACCTGAACTTCGAAGGTTTGTATCGGGGGATATAATTTTTTTTATTAAAGAAATGTTACTATCGTAACATTTCTTTCTTTTTTATAGGACTTCAGCTTCAGATTTGATCTGAACTTTGAAAGTTTGTATTGGGAGAAATATAATTTTTTTTATTAAAAAAATATTACTAATGTAATGTTTTTTTCTTTTTTATAGAACTTTAGCTTCAGATTCGACCTGGACTTCAAAAGTTTGTATCAGGGGATATAATTTTTTTTATTAAAGAAACATTACTAACATAATATTTCTTTCTTTTTTGTAGGACTTTAGCTTCAGATTCGACCTGAACTTTGAAGGTTTGTATCAGAGGAAATATAATTTTTTTATTAAAGAAATATTACTAATGTAACGTTTCTTTCTTTTTATAGGACTTTGGCTTCAGATTCGACCTGAACTTCAAAGGTTTGTATCGGGGGAGATATAATTTTTTTTTATTAAAGAAATGTTACTAACGTAATATTTNTTTCTTTTTTGTAGGACTTCAGCTTTGGATTCGACTTCTTGGACTTCGAAATTGAAGGTTTATTAGGGTTATCTACTTTGTTTTTTTTAATGAAATGTTTTACTAACGTTTCTTTTCTTTTCTTTTATAGGTTCTTTCAGGTGGGTTATAGGATTTTGATGGTATAATACCTTTGAATTTTTTTTAATTTCTTTTTTAATAAACGTTAATAACTGATATTTATTATTTCTTTTCTTTTGTAAATTCTTCTAGGTGTAATTATGTGAGATTTTAATGAAAATATCTTAGTTGTTTGTTGGAATCAAACTAACTGGAATTATGTCCAAACTATTAATAACATTAAAGAATAGAAACTTAGTTTTTTTTTGTATTTAATAATATCATGTAAATTAGTTTTTAATTTGTAAATATATTTGACTGTAATTAATAAAATTAATAAAGCATAAATTACATTATACAACTGAAAAGTAAATGTATAATCACAGATTAATGATAAAATTTCTGCGCAGATTTTTGGCTTTTTGGAGATCTGCACAAATTTTGGGTCGTAGAACTTCACAGATTAAAAATTTGCCAATGAATTTTAAGGTAATTTCGTTAAATTCTTGCTAATTTTAAGGTAATTTCATTAAATTCTTGCTAATTTTAAGGTAATTTCATTAAATTTTACCAATATTTTCATATTATTTTGCAACATTTATATTATTAATTTTGGTTAATTTTAGAGAAACAGTACCATTTAGCTTTTTTTGTGAAAATGTGAAATTCACCATTTTCACTAAATTCAACAAAAAAAACCACAATTTACCAAAATTTTCCTGGTTAATTGTGATAAATTATGTGATAATGATCACCTTTAAACCTATATATTGATGAACAGATTCATGAAGTATACGTAGACTTACAAAATGGAGAAAGATAAAAAATTATTTTTATTATATATATGTTAAGTTTTATAAATTATAAATCAAATTAAAATTTTAATTCAGATTAAAGTAATTAATAAATTAAAGTCTTTGATTGTTAGACTTTATTAAAAGAAAATTCATTTAACCACTGATTTTGTTGTAGTATCTAATAATTTTGAAAGTATATTGTATATAAACTGATTTATAAATTTACGTGATCAATTCCATCATTATGTAAAAAAATTTTTTTTTTTTAAGTGGAAATTTTCTAATATGGAAAAAGAAATAAATATGAATTAATACTTTGAAAGAAAATTTAAAGATATATATGATGTAATTTTTATTGATTTTTATTAGTTTTTATGTACAATTCTAAGAAATATTCTCATATTATTTTGTAAAGTTCAGAATAATTTCATGTAAAATTAAAGTTAATTCTTATGATGTAATTTTTGTTAATTTTTATTGGTTTTTGTATTTTAAATTTTCTTTTCTCAGAAATATTCTCATGTTATTTTATAAATTTCAGAAATAATTTTGTGTCATTTTGCTCATGATTATTGTAAAGTTAAGAATTTTTTTTTTGAATCTAATTTGTTATATATATCTCCTTGATTTTTTTAAAACAATTGTTNTTCTTTCAAAAAAATTAAATATTGTGAGATTATTATTATCATTTAGAATTTAACTACAAGAATTTTGACAAAGGTGAGTTATTGTTTATTGCAATGAAGGCTTTTTTTATAATTGAATTTATGGGTCTGTTCATACACATATATGTCTAAGGTTTTCTAAATATACTTCTATTTGTCAGCATTCTTTGTGAATCTAGATAAAATCTAGTATATGTGTCTGAGTAAGCATAAATGAGCATTCTGAAATCAGCTTAGTAATTCAGTAATTCATCACTTATCCAAGTAATCATAGGATAACCTTTTTTTTCTTCTAGATTATTATTGATATTTAACAAACAGTTAAACTTATGGTCAAACAAATTCTCTGATGAACTGGTATTCCCATCCCCTTCTTTCTAAAACAAATAAATCAGTTACAGCATCTGATCAAATTTGCATGACCTTTTTTTAATAATAAATTAGAATGTAATTGCAATTTAGGAATTTTGTTATTTTAAAGTTTGAAATAATAAAACATGAAACGTGAACATTTATTATTAATTATAATCACATTTGAAGTAAATTTAAATATTAAATTGTCTTTTAAGTAACAGTTCATTAAAATAATTCACCATAAAAAACTTCATCACAAAAAGAATTTTTTGTTTTTAAAATAATTTTTTTTTTATGGATATCTGAATAATATTCAGATATCCGAATAAATTATGAATTCAGATAATATCTGGATATTATCCGGATAAATTAGACAGTTATCTGGATTGGACAGATAAATGTAAATCAGATATCTGAATAATCAGATCCAAACTCTGCAAGCATCTTGTTCACATGCTTTTTCTTCTTCTTGATAGTTTTTTTAATTAGAAGATCGTTAAAAAAAGAAGTATCCATTGGAATGGATTAGTGAATGTCATGTGTAATTCCAGTTGAAGGCAATGAATCAGTTTCATTATTGGCGATGGATGAATATAAGTTAATAGGATTAAGCTTGACAATGCCTTGCATCTGTACGGCCATGTGATCTTTGGCTGAGAATGGGTCAATACTATTAAATACTGGATTACCTGATGTTGATGTAATAAAGAAATCATCTGGAAGTACATCTGATTGATGCATTGTTATGGTAGGAATGTTATAGTTTGTATCTTCGTGTGATGCGACTTTGACTTGTTTATTTCAAGTAATTGTATTCTTTTCTAATTTAGATAAAATACCTAAAGGAGAAGGAGATATATTATGAATAATGTCAGAAATAAAGTTAGTACATGACGTGTTGTTGTTATTATTATTAAAAGCGTTTAAATTAGAAATGTTTAAATTGGTCCGAAGGTCGGGAGAAGAAAAAGAGAGTTTAATATTCTGTATTTCTTCTTCTTGAATTTGTAAAAGATTTCTAATAAGCCATATCTGCAAAACTGCTAAAGGTTTGGAGAAGCCAATGAATCTTGCAATAGATAAATCTAAGTTAGAAATTAAGAGAAGAGTGATTTTATCTATAAAATTATTCTTTAGCTTAGTTAATCTTATTTATAGAATCATTTTTTAGCTTGATTCTGATTATGAAATTATTTATGTTAATATTGAATTCATTCCTTAACTTAATTCTGACTATGGGATCATTTCTTAGTTTAATCTTAACCTTAGTTTTATGATTCTATCTATAGGATCCTTGGTTTGATTTTGATCATATTCAAAAATAAAAATTTTATAAAAAAAAAGGACAAATTATCTGTGAAGAAATATGAATAAAAAAAGTAGATAAAATTGTCTAGAAAGGAATATGAATGAAAAAAAAATCCAGAAATATGAAATTACAATTATATGAAAAAGAGAATAAAATTATTCAAAAATAAAATAATAACATGAAAAAAAGAGGACAAAATTATTTAAGAATGAAATAACAACATAAAAAAAGTAAACAAAATTGTTCAAAATGAAATAACAACACAAAAAAGTAGACAAAATTATCCAGAAATGAAATAATAACGTAAAAAAAATGAATAAAATTATTTAGAAATGAAATAATAATATGAAAAAAGTAAACAAAATTATTCATCCCCATATACTGTATATTAAGAAAAATTCTGCTAGGAAAATAACTTATCAAAAAAAATCAAAATAAGATGTTAAAGTTTCTTATTATTAAAAAAAATCTTACACCTTCTTTTAAATATATACAGGAAGCTTTATAGATCCATAAACCATTCCAGAGAGGTAATTTATAAAAAAAAAGAAAATAGAGCATTAAAAAATGTTCTTTATTATTAAAAAAAATCTTTAAACATATATCAGAAAACTTCAGAGATTTAAGGATTGTTTCATAAAAACAGCCTATAAAAAAAAAAGAAAATGAAATGTTAGAAATATTCTTTATTTTGAATTTTGAAAGAAGACTGAAAAAATAAAAAATATCATTTCATAAGTTCTTGTAAATTTTTTCTAATAGAAATAACAATAGTAGTTTTTTTTATACAAAAAATGATGTAATAAGAGGTAAGTAAATTAAAAAAATGCATGATACAGAAATATGATTTTGTAAACAAACTGGCATTAATTATTAACCAATTATATTATCTAGATCCTAGAATTCAGGTTAAGAGCCTGCACTTTAAGATTCAGATTAAGTTTTCTTATTCAGTATACTTTTATTAAAAAGAAAATACATAACTAAATCCTTCTTTAAAAATAGTAGATCTTTATTAAAAAGTATTGCTAAATAATTTTGTAATATTTAATAAAATAAATATACTAAAGCACTGCAATAATCAAGGGTTTGTATATCTCCAAGTGAAAGCTTTTTATACCTAACATATCATATTTGAAAAATGTATATTTTGGACTTACAAAGCAGAAAACATATATCTTTTTCTTAAGTAAAAGATTTTTAATAACTTTGTAAGGTATTTGGATCATCACAAAAAATGTATAAAGTATTGTAAAATATCATATGTGCTTCATTTTTTTCAGTAAGCCTAAACATATTAGTGGACTAAGATATAAAATACTGAATAGATTAAATACTACACGGAAAGAGCCAAAAGTATTTGATTTTATCTTTCTCAAAAGTTCTTGTTTGCTTTTTTAATATCTTAGCTTATTTTCAAGCTTCATAGCAAATTTTCATTTCATATTATTCTTCACAAACTTTTTTTGATTATATATAAGAAGATTTAACCATCTATTTTCTATTTGCAAAGAATTTTAAAATTGTCTTTATTAAGGTTTAAGTTCATATCACACAAAAAAATAATAAGAATTTCAGTATCTTAGTTTTCAACTAAAAAGAAGCAGTTTAAAGTTGCAGAAGTAGACATAATGATTTATTAGAAATAAAGAACAAAAATAAGAAATATGTAAATTGAACTTACCCTCTACAAATTATGAACTTTTTATAAAAATAAGATAAATAAAAGAGATACGCTAGAATTTATTTGTTAGTAAAAAATATATATATTTGAGTTTTATAATAATATAGGTATCACAATGCTATTTTAGTATAATTAGTATTGTGTTGCTTAAGAACTAATTCAGAATAAGTAGATTACAATTTTATTTTGCATAAACCTGTAGGTGGTATATTTTACTAGGTGATTATGCTTGGATCAGAAATTTATATCACATACATTTATATGTGAACATTTTGAATTTTTTAGTAAGATAATTTTCAGAATTCTGTAATAATTCTATTATATATCTCTATAAAAGATAAATAATTTTAAGTTCCTATTGAGAAATATAGGCTTATCTGTAATCTTTTTGTTCTAATTTTTCCTTAACAAGATAATGTACTTCTTTATCTAATCAATTTCTTAATTGAGATTTCTTTTCTTCTATCCAAAAACTAGATACAAAATAAATATAATTTTTATATGTTGTGACCTATTTGATTAAATTATAATTTTCAATATAGTATTGATAAGCATTTGCTTTTTTAAACATGCAACAAATTCATCAAGACATAAAGCATATTCTTCTTAAATCTTAGGATTTATTTTTATTTAAGGAATTATAAATATACCTAAGAATTTCTTTCTATTAGGAGTACCATCATTTCTTATCGCTTTCCAAATTTATTTTGCCAAAGATTCAGATCTTTTCTTGTAATTCCTATAAGCTTACTAGATAACTGTTACATAAAAATTTTTAAAGCCATAATTATAGTATTTAGGAATCAAGAATCTTCCAAGATTGCTTTATTGATCTTTTTAAAATATTTCACTAAAATAGTTATATATTAGAGAATCTAATTCATAATAGGCAAATCATGCATAACACCTTCAGCCAATATTTTACCTGTATAAGTATAATAGACAAATAGTTAATTGGAATGACTCCTGAATTTTATGAAAAAATATATTAACTACTTTTTGGATTATATATGGTTTAATAAATAATCTATATTTAGAATTTAAAACATTTCTTCTGACCAGTCAAATGTTAGACAATCATAATTACTATTCCATTCCTTAATCTTAACCTAATGTCTTTTAGTTGATTAAGGTGATTTATAGATAGTAGTAAATTATTTTATTTTACAAATAGAAATGAGATAAATAATTTGTCTGTATTACTTTTGCAAATTGAAGGTTAAAGATTTATAGTTCCACTAGATATATTTTCTAACAGCTTCTTATAATAATAAGATGTCAATGAATATGACTTATCTTCAGTTTTATCTTTAAAGCATGAGCAATCCCAATGATTCTTCATCAAATCTTTAAGTTTAAGCTAATATTCATATCTATGCCACCCGCTAAAGTATGTCTTTTTTGGCTCTACATCAGTGATTTTTATTAATTTTTAACAATTGAAACAAATAGCTATTCTGCTCTTATAAATACTAGGTCTAAGATAGTCATATGGAATATTTTTTGACTGGTAATCTTATCCAAATGATATAAAAAGGTAGAATACATGATAAAAGCTTTTTTTTTCTCCTCAGTAATCAATGCTTGTAAAGCAACTCTTATATAAATAGCTTATTGCTGGGAAGTTTTATAAGTTCTAATGACAGATAAATTATTATTACCATTTTTTCACCTCAAGAACCTTTTTGAATTAATTAGCATAATAACAATTGTAATTTATAACATATATTTTAAGATAATTTATATCAAATCCAAGACAATTTTATTATAATCCTTGTCTAAAATAATATCAATATACTTATTAGATCTTGATCTGTTAATATGAGTTCCTGACATATTTAACAGTTTTATATCAATTTTATAATTATAAGTAGATTATAACAGATATAACGATTTTATTGATTTTATAATTTTTATTGATTTTAGCTGATTTAACAATAGTATACTTTAATAAATCCAAATTCATTTTTATTCAACTAAATTATAAAGTTTGTATCATATAAGATCTCTCCTAGTTTCTCAATAGTTCTAGGAGAGTTTTAAGTACTCACAGATTCACAAAGTGAACTCGCAGATGAAGTTAAAAAAGGACAAAGTTTACTATGTGAACAAACTATTACTTTTTATTTATGCTTAACTATACAAAAATGAAAAATCTGAACATGCGTGTCTACTAATTGTGCAGTAATGTGATGCAGTAACGATACTTCTTCAAAAATAATTTTTTTTGAAAATGAAAGCTTTCACTATTTTTTTGCCTTAATTTCTTAATTTCAAAACATTTTTCATTAAAACAGTTGAATTATATCTCACAGAAGCTAATGCTTCAAGGAAGGCATTGATTTCAATTTCAAAACTTTAGCTATTATATATTTAATATCCTTCATGCTTAACCTTAAAATGGACTATGTGGAAAAAGTTTATTTTGAAATAATATGTAGAAATATATTTACAGATACAGATAAAAATGAATATTTCATAACAATGTGTATTTTATTTTTTTTTGTATTAACTAACTAAGCTGTGTTTCAGAAACAAATTTCCAGTAAAAAGTAATTATTAATTATCAATAAGAGTTTACTGATCCAATAGTAAGTATAAAATGATCAAGCATATAAACTAAGTCAGAGATGTTTCTTTTTTGAACCCTTCTTTTTTTTCTTTTTTATGCATTCCTTTTTGATCTTTCCAATCTGTTTCTTTTGGAAAGAGATGAGATAGTGTTCAGGACCTGAAAGAAAATAAACAGTTATAAAAAATAAAAATTTTTAAAATGAGCATATTTTGCATATACCATTAGCTTCAACAATTTTTTCTTTATCAGAGTTTAAGATCCATGGCACCCATTCAGTCTCAAGTCCCTTTGCCTTTTTTTCTACTCTTTTGAAGTAATCCCCAAGAAAAAATAATGTATTTGTCATAGAGTCCAAATTAAATACGCGACCAAAACAGTCCAGAAAAAGCATTCCATAGTAAGGTTCCCCAATTATGATAATATGATTGAAACCATATTCTTTAACTTCCTCAATATAACCGATAAATTCTTCTTTTATATAACTAATATAGTCTTCTTGATCTTTATCGTGAAGCTTAAAGCCAAGTAAGTTTGCTATATTGCAGCGGTTGGAGTTCATAATTGTATCAACTATAATTGGTAAATTATTGTGATACCCATGTACTTCATCGATTTCATCACTCGCTGACACTTGGTACACAGATGCATCGTCCTTATTTTTCCATATTGTAGGTCGATCGTTCGGGAGTACAAGATGACATGGCTTTTCCTCTGCCCATGCAGAGCCTTTCAGGTTATTGATTCGAAGCAATTGTCCCAATTGTAAGGACAGTACTTGAGTTTTATTTAAACATTCTGATTGCACCATCAGAGTGTCAGTATTATTTCTACTTTCCTCCTCAATATTATCCAGTTGTTGATGCGGTTTACATCCGTTCGTTCTCCACTGTGAATTAATGTCCCGAACATAATTCGTATAATCTTCTTTCACTGAAATTGTCAAATTCACCATTAATGGACGGTTGAACCAGTTCGTTTCTATCATAGTGATTTTGTTAGTCAAGATGACTTGCATTCTAGCAAGGTAACTTAATTTGTCTTGGTAACTCATCCCCTTCTTGAAACCCATCTTCATCATATAGTACACCCACAAGAGGCATACTACATCCTAAATCATTACCATTAGAACTGCTCAACAAAAAGGTAGGCTTACCATAATGCTCACGATCCCGAATGGCATTATGGTTCCTTGAGTTCTACATAAAAAAATTTGTTAAATGCATATTCTCTTTCTATCTTTTAAAAGCTTTTTTAAAAACTAAGATATTGTACATGAAAGGTATCATAAAAGAATTTGTCAATCTTCTTGTCCATGACTCTTGTAAAGTATAACACCAAGAAAGAGCGTATGAACTTGAAAAGAAAAATATTAGATAAAAAAGTACAAAAAGTACAAAAATGTCACTTTCAAACCTATATTTGGATATTTTTTGGAATAACACTTATTTAAAATTACAAATTGTACGATCAAAGATGTGACATAATGAGAATTACAGTACATTATGATTATGTAGTTATGCTAGATATCAGGTGATAATAAATGATAAATGTGAAATAATTATATATAGTGATGTGCATTATGTGTCCATTTGTACATACATATACTAATTTACATGTATAGGTACAGTATATAACAATATAACAATATATCAATTAGTTTATATTTAGCAGTATAAATTCATTTTTTTTAAATTTTTTTTTTACAAACATTTCAAAATGTTTTTATAATAAATAAAATATCTAAATATCTCAAACAGTTTATATATAAAAGATAAAATTCAAAGTATCACTATAGGTAATTTTCTCTTAGAATTATGATACTTAGATCTTGATATAGTAATACTAATATCTATTTTTTATATATAAATACAAGTTTATAAGAAACTTTTTTTTTAAAAAAAAACTATGTATATATATTTGGTCTCATGATTTCTTTTATACACAAGTATCCGATTAACTAATAAAGATTATATTTTATTAATAATAATTAGTATTTAGTTAGCCATCTATTATTTTTAATACATACTTCAATTCAGCGTAGTATACTCTCAATTAAATTAATGTAAGTTTTGAATGGGATTCTTTCCCATTTTTTTTGCAATGCTTCTTCAAGTTCATGAAAATTTTTTGGATGTACAGATTGTTTTTGAAGTTATCATTTACAGATTCAATTCAAAATGGATTTAGATCAGTTTGCAAATTTAAGATCTGTAGATCTGATCTGAAAAAAAAATCTGATTTGACTAGTTTAGTTCAGTTTCAGATTTGATATTAATTAGATCAGATTAGTTTGAACTTAATCAGATTCTGAATCAGATTTATAGATTTATACATTAATTTCTTCAATTTCAATTATACTAATAATTATTAAAAAAAGTCAAAACATTAATAAAAGTTTCTTACCAAATCAATCAGCTTAGATAATCTTTTTTTTTAGATTAAAAAAAATGAAACCTACAATTCATAAGTTTCTTTTTTTTTGTATTTTACATTCTTATTTGTTAATTATTTGTTAATTTTACTTCATTAATATTTAATATCCTTTTTTTTTAGATTTTTTGGTCTTTTGGTCTTTCAGTAAATACTTCTTTTTTTTNTTTTTTTTTTTATTTTTGTTTTGCTTATTTCTCACACTAATTTTTTTACTTTCTTTTTTATTTTGACACAAGTATATAATTTGATTTTTTCTTATACTTAGACAAATATAATATGGTCAACTATCTTATTTTATTCTTTTTTAAAAATTCAGTTGATCAAGATAGTGAGTATGTTTTTTGCTTTTTTTTTAATTTTTATTTTTATTTCAATTTTCTTATTTCTAATGCTTTTTTTTTTCTTTTTCTTTAGGGTTCAGCTGGATCATAATTAGTCGGCATAATTCATAAATATGTTATATTTTATATATCATGATTTATGTATTATGAGATTATTACCTTTGAAATGGAAAATTCAGAACTTATATTTTGATTTTTAATCCTAAAAAAATACAAAAGAATATTAGTAAATATTCATAAATAAAAAAAAAAATCTATTTTGAAGTTATTACCTTCAAAATAAGAGTCTGGAACTGTACTTTAGTTTTTTGGAATCTAAAGAAAAACAAAAAGAACATTAGTAAATGTTCATTTAATAAAAAATATATATATATATATACTTATTTATTTTTGAAAGTAAAGTTTGGAGATAATGAGAAAAGTTTGGAGTTTTGAAACAAAAAAAAAAGAAAAAATCTGCATATCACAAATTAAACATGAAGTTGCCAATTTTATCCAAGACTTCAAAACCTAAAATTTAAAATAGTTAAATTATAGTTTAATTGAAGTTTATCAGAATAAAAAAAAATCTTCAAAGATTTTTATGCAAAGTTTTTAACAAATTTGCAATATTGGAGATTATTGCAGATTTTTTTTAAAAACTTTACTAAAAAAATTTGAAGAAAATTATTTGAAGAATTGTGCAAATATTTATCAAAAATACATAAAAAAAGCATAAATCTTCAAATTTTGCAGATTTTTGCAGTTCTGTATCTCTAAAATTTTCTGATATTACTTGCTAGACTACATAATTAAATGCATTTTTCATAGGCATCAATTATTTACTATCTGACTCCTGAACTCGATATATTCTATAAATAACTGCATTAGTCATAAAGTCATCTATATCAGATTATCTTAATTATACTTATCTAACTAAAAATTTTTCATCAATTTTAACTCAGAAGTCTGGTTTAGTCTTTTTTTGTAAGAATAACATATTGGATTTTCCTAAAACAAATATTTTGCCAACTTTCTTTGATTCACAAATAGGCTTATATTTATCAATAATTTTAAAACGATCAATATTTGGCTGAATGAATTTTACTTTTATAAAAAACCTATTATTATCTATTATATTTAAAATTTTCTTAGTACATTCTTTAGTCATTCCAACTTCATGCTTTTCACTTCTCTTAAAACTATACTCTATAAATGCTATCCATTCTGGACTTTCTTTATCTTTTGACTTATATTCCTATATTAATACTCTATATTTTCTTATATTATTTTTTTTATGAATTTATTATTATTATTAAATCTTTGATATAAATATATCTTTTTTACTTTTTTTGCAACTTTTTTTTCACTTCTAGCTGTTAATAATATATTTATTAAATCTTTTCTTAGAATTTTTGCAAATCAGATTAAAAATGTATATTTAGTATCATCTACTTTAAATATATCTTTTGCTATCTGAATTCCTTTTTGCCATACTTTCTGATATACTTTATTATCTAGAAATAGAACCAGCCAAGATATTTTTTTTTATCTAAATTTTTTGAATTATTCTCACCTCTTGATCTTTGATTTGTAGAATGATAATTAACTCTTTTCTATATACTTAAGTTAATAGATTCAGTCTAGCTTCAAAATCTACCTGATTTTTGTCCTATATGAAAAAGGCTTTCTCTAATTCTTCCAATATTAGTGGATGAACTGCATCAGAATTATTTAGCTTAAGATTATAAAAAAAAGTCTTATAACTATCTAAATCAATTACTTCAGATGGTTTAATATTTAGATCAAGTTCTTTCTAATATCTTTACAATCTTACTCTCTATAATCTAAAATACTTTCTGGATTTTCAAGTATTTGAATTAATCCATTCCTTTATCTTTTCTTTAGTAATATAATCAATTCTATAAACTAAAGTTTTCTTTTAATTAGAAGTCTCAGGAATTTGGGTAGCTACTTATGGTTTAAGTTTAAGAATTATCTAAATCTTAGTTATGAACTATGGGAACTGAAAATTTTGGTCAAATAGGATTGGGTACTGAAATTTATAATTGATATCTGACTACTTTAGGAAATGCATACTTTTTTTGATTAATATTTTTAAAAGGTAAGTTGCATTGTTTTTTATACTTAAATAATGCTGATAAAGCTTTTGTGAAGTAGCAAGAGTTTTATTGCAACATTCACAAGTTTAATTCTTTTTATCTTTTTGTATCATATTATTAAACTAAGTCTAAGCTCTAATATATATGTAAACTTTTGATTAATTAAAAATATTTAATTATAATACCTCTATATTCAATTGTTATTTTTTCTATTTTCAAAAATATTTGAGAAAATAAAGTTAAAAAGTACTAGCTGTACTCTATTTGTAGTAAATCTATAGGAATAAATAATGGCCAATATAGCCAATATAATAAAAGTTATTATATGATCCAATATGTGAATAAGCTTCAGAATAAAGCTCAGATGTATAATCAGCTTAGTAAAGAGGAATTCCTTTAGGTCCATATAGTCTTTAAGATTAGGTTTAGTATATGTATACTCCTTTTTTTATACTTTTAGTACTGCAGGAGATAATCAGGAATCTGAATAATATATGAATAAGTAGGATTTGAGTTTGCTTATTGAATATAGAAAATTTTTATTCCTAGTGAAATTTTTTTTTGCTTATTTAAAAGGTTAAATTTAAAATAGTCAGTATTTTATATGCATAGCATATATAAATTTGATAACTCAGTAATATGTTTGCATAACAGAAACTTATTTTGAAATATATGGAATATGTTGTATNACATTAAATATTTTAAAAATATACCCCTTAAAATTAAAGACATAAATAAAATTAATATGTAAATTTAATATATGATAGTGTAACAAAATCTAATTTATTTTTATATGTGACAGTGTAACAAAAATTAATCTATTTTTATATGTGATCATGCATTACATGACAAAGTCTAAAATGTATACGCATTTGTGTAATACCAAAAGTGATATATAGAAGTTGAAAAGAGGAAAAATAAGTATTTTTTCTTTTTCTAAATTTTTGTTTTTACAATACCATTTTTGAATCAATCATTAAAAGTTGCATCTATTTTACTTAGTAACTTTTTTACAATTTTTGATNTTTTTTTATAGTAAAATTTNACATTTTTTAACTGTTNTNTACTTTTAAAATTTGAATATTATATTTTAATTAATCCGATTTTAAGTTTAATATAAAGAAGCTGCTAAAATGCAAAATCAAACAGAATACAAAAGTTAATTGTGAGTCTTAACTATCTGTTATATACTTTTAAAATTTGAGTATTACATGTAATTTTATTTGCTTTACAACTTTACTTAATCTTATAAAGTAGATTTTGAATGCCAATTTTGAGTTTAATATAGAGAAACTGTTAAAAATGCAAAATTGGAGTACAAAAGTTAATTATGAACCTTAACTATCTGTTATATATTTTTGAAATTTGAGTATTACATATAATTTTATTTGCTCTACAACTTTACTTAATCTTATAAAGTAGATTATGAATGCCAATTTTAAGTTTAACATAGAAAAACTACAAATTTTACTTAATATATATAAGTTACAAACCAATTTGCTTAGCAGAGCCAAATTTTCTTAAGTCATAATGAAAGTTTGCTTAGTAGAGTTAAAAATAGTTTGCTTATTGATCATAGTAAATTTTGAAATTTTCATTTGATCTATATATAGATTGTTCGGGGTTTTAGATAATCTACAGTCGTCCCCCTCTATAGTCACCCCCTGTATAAGCACAACCTNTGCATAATCACATTAATTTTNGTCCNNATTTTTTATATAGTAAAATACCNCCTTTGTAGTCACAAATCGATTATAGTCACTATCACAGCAATTATTAGTCCCAATATAATAGGTAACATATAAAAATTTCCCTTTTTATAGTCACATCAATAGGACTTCGGTTATTATATA
>QKYT01000082.1:19010-36549 GCA_003550305.1 Glomus cerebriforme | reverse complement strand
TTATAATTATTGAAGTTCTAAAAGAATACATAATTACGAGAGATAAATCACGAATATACCTTCTGTGACAGAAAAGCATAACTTGTCATGCGAAGATTAAATTCAAGAAATAATTTGTAGATATTAATAAAATTAATAATAATAATTGCTATAATTTTGCTAAATATATATCAATCAAGTATTGTTTATTAAAGCAATAAATTATGCTATATTTCTAATTTTCAACAATTGGTTATCACCTAATTGAAATAAATTAATTCATAAAAATAATAAGGCATTATTATATATTATATAATAGAATTAACAATAAATCATGCTTATTGTTATCTAATTGCATACAAAGTAAATACCTGATTGATAATCTTGATGACAGACAGATAGAGTGTAAATAGTTTTGGACAAGTTTTGGATAATTTTGGATAGGTTTTAGACACTTTTTCTTATGTCCAAAACCTTATTTAAAATATTTAAAGTTAAAAAATGTGACCAAAACTCATCATTAACTTGATATGCATGAATTATGTTAAAATTTGGTCATCAATCGGGTATCCTACTGAAGAAAAGCAAAAAAAATTAGGGCTCATTTAGGTTATTCTAGGGTATCCTAAAATGACCTAAATGAGTCCCAATTTGGCATCGTTTTACCTGTAAAATATGGAACAGTTTTACAAAAGACAATTACTTGCAATCACACATAAATATCCAGGAAATATGAGTATTGCAAAATGATTCCTATATCCTGGCTGGAAAATAATAAATGCAAATGCAATTCAAGAGACTGGCATAGTAGATGAATATTTGGTATCTGGTATAAAGAATATTAGTCTTTGTAAATAGTGAAATCAGAGTATGCTTCTACCCTGTTAGAATATCTAATACTCCTTATAAGCACCAAAGGGCCGTTTTAGTAAATTATTATATTTTAATGTTTAATTTCATCCTTTCTTTGACGTCAGATGATTGCATAGTTTATGCTTATATAGTATTAGGTAAGTAAAAGAAAATTATTATTTTGTTAAACTTCATCAAATCAAAAATTTCTTTTTTTAAGTTACGTTGCTGAAGATAAACCTTTTTACATGTTATTGCGTGAAATTTCACATACTGAAATGAAAATACTGCAATATTTTGAATATTGAGTTGGGTAAATTTTTTATTTCATTAACCAATTACAATAATCACATTATTTTTAAGAAATTTTTTGTAGAAGAGAAGCGAGGAGACCAAAGAAATTGATATTTCTGAGTTTATTTCCTTTTTAGAAGTAGTTAAATCAAATTATTAAAATTCTGGTCAAACATTACGAACTGTACTGGATAAATTTAAAGATCATTATAATGTGGCAAAGGCAAAATTCTTATCCCAATTAACTTCCTATTTTTATGACCTCAATCATGATTTAGACCTGATGGTTCATGTAAAAAGTGGTGCAAACATACGGGTTCAAGTAGAATCAATCAAACGATGAAAAATGGATCCAAGTGAAGACTGCTCGTTTCTAATACTGTATAGTACTGCCTAAAATACCCCAGGTCTGAATCAATTTACCTGATTTAAAACATTGAATTAGACCTGGATGTGTACATTCATCCTGTCAGTACTAGACAAATTTAATATACTGTATGAAAAATTTAAATTTGATTTAAAATAGTGATTAAATATTCTAATTTTTAGGAAATAAATTAGATTTACATATTACATATTTGATATCTCGAAACGGGTATATGGTGGGTATGCCGAAATGGAGGCAGTGCTATACGGTAATGAAGGAAAAGAAGATTCAGATCCAATGGCTATTCCAGTCCAAAAAAAGTGGAAAACTGGCAAAAAAGAACATAAATATATTGAACAATCGGTCAAATTGAAGTATCATAACGAGAATTTATAGTGCTCCATATATTATTTGGCTTCTCATTTATTTTTACTTTAATAAATTTAATAAATTTATTGAAATTCTTTTATTTTAATTGAAAATTTTTTATTTTAATTCGTTGTAAATAAATTTTATAAATATTTTATTTATTTTACTTTATAAAAAGTAAATTAATACAAAAAAAACATACAAAAAACATACAAAAAAAAACATACAAAGACTAAAAACTAAGTTATTAATTAATAAAACAACCGCGTCAAGAGAGAAAAAAAACTCCCTTTTATTATTTGTTTATTTACAATAATCGAGAAAAAAATTGCTCTTCGTCAATTTTGTTGATTGTTTACTATGGTACGCTGTGGAAAATAACAATTGTATGAATCTTCACGTGAGATCTCTTTGAGATGCACGAGCAAATCGTTAATAAACACGATAGGTGGGTTATATTTATATTAACTCTATAAACTATATACACTATGCTCTATCTCTACAAAAAAGTTGGATCAGAATCTGTTATTAATTTATATGCTTCAATATATCTTTCCATGGTTTTTGTAATAATATCATTAGGTAGCTCCATGCTAGTTTTTTTATCAAATTCGATACTTAATAAATAATTTCTTAAATATTGTTTATCGAAACTAAATTAAACACAAAATGTTTAGTAAAATAAAAAAAAAACAAAGATTACTTATTTTTTTTTTTAAAAAAAAATAACATACCTTTCTTGACCTTTCCCAACTTCATAATTTGAAGAATACCAAAATCTCGAAGAATCTTTTTTAAATTGCATTTATCAATTCTTTTTTAACACTAAGACTATTCATATAATGATTCTTTATAATTACCTGGTGTTAATACTTCATCAACAAGATAAAGAATTCCTGCATCATCTCTTCCAAATTCAAATTTTGTGTCTGCAATAATTATTCCTCTACTCAATGCATATTCTTTTGCCTTAATAAATAAAAAATTAAAATGTTATTTATTAATAGTTTTTTTTAATTAAAGAGATAATAATTTAAACTTCACCTTTGTATATAATTTTACCGAAATTTCTGAAATTTGTTGCGCATATTTATCTCCAATAATTCCAGGAACTTTTAAAATATTAATATATGAAGTTAATAAAAGAAAATTTTTTTCTTAACATTTACCTTCGCTAGGATGTATATTCTCATCTGTAAAATACATAAAACTTGTTAAATTAAATTAAATTAATTTAGTTTATAAAAAAACATGATATAATACCATGTTGACCAATTTCGGCTTTAGTACTAGGAGTATATAAAGCATTCTCAAAACTTTGACTTTCTTTTAATCCTTCAGATAAAGTAATGTCACATACCGTTCCTTTCTTTTTGTATTCGGACCACGCAGATCCTATAATGATATAAAATACTACTACTGTTAATTTCCCATTTAAATAATTAAAAATAAGAATAACATGACTTACCGGTAATGTATCCACGAACAATAGCTTCCAAGGGAAAAACTTTTAAATTTTTAACAAGTAAACATCGATATTCAAGTTGTTCCCGATATTTTTGTACTTTTTCTGGCATTTGATCAAATTCTGTAGTTATAATGTGGTTTGGCAATATATCCTTTAGGTAATTAAACCAAAATACACTCATTTGTGTTAATAATTTTCCTTTTCCTGGAATTCCCTTATGAATAAAAAAAAATGAACAATTTGGTAAAACATAAAATTGGTTTGTTTAAAAAATTATACGATTCTAAATGAATAGTTACATTTTTCATGATAACGTCAAAAGCACTTATTCTGTCTGTTGCTACAAACAACAAGGTATTATCGTCTATCCGATACAAATCTCGAACCTTTCCGCAAGCTATAAGTTCTAAGTCAGGACAAGAACTTTTAAGTAATGCCATTTTTTTTTACATTTGAAAAGAGCAAGTTTTTTTTTATGTAGATATATATGATCATTTTTTTTAGACCAATCACAGTGACGGTCAATCAATTTGACACTAACTGTGTCTAACATTTGGAAATACCAACAAACTATACTGCTTTCATGGATACAGTAATAGTATATGTTGAAGTTTTTTTTAAAATGAAATCTTTCCAGAAATAATGGATGCGTGTTAATAAATAGAAGGCAATTAATTTAGGAAGTGCCAGGTTTGTGGCGCAGCATTTTTCAAAAAAATACATAACAGATTTTTTCTCTGACATAAAGCTTTTAAAATTTTACTGTAGGTGTGATTTCTGCTGCTCTGCAAGTTTACTTATGCTTTGGAAGAAGGTTTAAAATGCCGTTTTTGACTTTACATATAAATGATTGATTTTACCGTCTTTGCCGATCATTTCCAAAAAATGGATTTGACGAAAATAAAATTATTTTTCTTTGTTGGATGATAATCAAGTATAATCACGTGGTGGTATCATGAACTTTATATATAAAAAACAGGATATAATCGTTTATATATTATCTTATAGTAAAAAAAAAAAAAAAATGTTTGTCAGAACAACTTCACTTATTTCTCGTTCATTTCGAAGCAATACAAAATTTTGTTCCAATAAAAACATTTCTAATTTTTTATTACGTTCAAAAAATAAAATGAGCAATAGTTCACATTTAGCACAACATCCTGAAATTGAACCATTATTACTTTGTTCAAGTAATAATAGCAGTAGTAGTTCTTTGAATGCAAGACAATATGCTACCGCTACTCATAAAAGTAAGGAAGAAGGAATGAAAAGGTGGAGCTGGACATGGTGGAAAGAATGGACTATTATTTTTGTGGTATTTGGTATCACTGGATCAACTACCGTTAAAATTGTTAGACCTATTGTCACTAATGTATTTGGAATTGAAGGTAATATTTATAATTGTATTATACCGAATATGTTTGATCTTTATTAACATTAATTTCCAAACCAATTTACAGGTAGTTTTTTAGAAGGTCCATGGTCATATAGACTTTCATACCTTAGTATAACCCTTCCATTATATTCTATAGTATTATTATGTGTAGGAACCATTTTTAGACGCTATAATTATTTTAAAAGAATTGTATCAAGAATGTGGGGAAGATTTATTCCTAACACATTAATTAAAAAAATTAAAAATAAGGGTAATAGTGGTGGAGATATAGGTGATGTATAAGAATTTCACGTGATTTACGATTTTTTTAAAATAAACTCGATACTGTACATACATCGCTATCATGTGATTTTATTATATGTCGATCATATATGTTTATATCGATTTTTTTTTTTTTGAAAATGGATATATGAAAAAAAGATCAAAATGTTTTCTCTAAGGTTCATCTTATTTATATTAACAATGATGTCATTCTAACAAATCTATTATTTAATTCCACGTAAAGGCATAGAATCAACTCCCAAAGTTTCAGTACTTATAATTGAATTTGACCCAATATGATCCACGCTTTTTCCATGATCAGAAATAACTCCCCATTCTTTCGCATCCTCGTATCCAACACCAAAATCATCTTCCAACACTTCAGGATGTTCTTGAACATATTTTGGCCAAACCCTTTGTAAACTCTCTATAATTGGCTCTCTATATAATGATATGGCTGCATGTTCTCTGTTAATCCTTTCAATGACTTTAGTTAATCTTAATTGATTGCGTGGATGAACTAAATAATTTTCATCATCTGCAAGAAAATGTTGTCTTTGAAGTAAAATTTTTTGTTGAGTACGCGATAGCCCACCTGATGAGGGTGGAAATCGAGGTTGATGCGGATAATTCAATGGTTCAGATGTGTAAGAGTCTTCGAGTGTTGAAGGAAACATATAACTATCAAGAATGTGATTAGGTTGAATTGGATTCTGTGAGGGATTAGGATCAAGTTTAAGAACAGAAGGATTCACATAAGAAGCGTTATGAATGTCATCTGATGGTGATGAAATAGGCGTTGAGTCTGGTGAATCTGGAGTGCTGAGTATGAATTTTGCAGATTGTTTTACTAAAGGAGATGACTGTCGCTGCGTTGTAGCAGTTACTGTTGTGTTTGTAACAACTGGAGCTGCCTGATGCGTTGGAGTCATTGTCGTAGGTTTTGATGATTCTGATGAATTCATCTCATTAACTTTTTCTTCTTTGGGTGTTGGTTGTTGGATTGGTTGTTGTGGTGGTTGAGGTTCCGAGATAATTTGAGTGGAAACTTTTTTTGTAATGTTAACATAATCATCTTCTTCTTCACTATCAATTTTTTGTTTGGTATCTGTATGACTTTCCACATTTTCTTTAGAATCATTTTGTATTCCCATGTTTGACGTTGAATCATTGTTTACTTTGTTATCCTTGGGACTTTCTTCTGTACCAATTACAAACTTTTTTTTAGATTTACTATTTGTTGACGTACTATTAGTTGTTTGTTGCGTTTGTTTTACTGGCATGATCGATTCTGAAATTTCAGTTTGTTGGTTTTCGATATTTGTAAGTTCTGCAATCTCGGCTGTACAAGTGATTTCTACCGCTTTTTGCTCTTCAGAGGACATATTTTTAATAAATAATTAAAGAAACCGATATAAGTCTAATGTAAAGAAAAAAAAATAACGTACATATATTATATATTTGTTTGTTTTATCTTTTTGATCAGGAACTTATTGCATGAGACTTGAACACTTGACTTGATTGAACAGATGATCGGTTAACTTCTTTCCTAAATAGGTTTTGTGTTTCATACATTTACTGTCAGCTGCCAGTTTTATGATCCGTAATTTCCGATTGTCAGTTATTACTTGGCTTATCAGAAATAATAATGATAATCCATCGACCAAGCTTTCAGCCGCTGAAAAAAAAAAATGTGGATTGCCGATCATAAGAAATCGGAAAAATAATGTCTGAAACTTCAACTGACACAGAAATTACTCGAAATGAATTCATATTAAATTATAGAAATTTAGTTTCTTCTTTGGAAAATCAGCAATCCAATGCTAATATTCCCATAATAAATTATCATAAATTATTAATAGAACAAGAAATTTTTTACGGTTCTGGAGAAGAATTAAACCATATTCGTTCTGAATTCAATAATGTGAATTGGAAAATATCGGAAGTTAATCAATTTTTTACTGCATTACAACGATGTGGTAAACATAATCCTGTCGAGATTTCAAGAAGAGTAAAAACGAAAACACCTTTACAAGTTATGATGTATATTGAACAATTAGAAAATGAGTTACAATATGCTAAAGAGATTGGAAGAATTAAGAATGAACCTTTAAATTATGAAAATATACCAGCCGCTAGAGAAATGAGTAAGAAATGGGATAAATTTGAAACCGAATCTGCTAAAATATTGATTCAAAAACTTGAAGAAAATGAAGTGAATTGTAGGAATGAAATTGATTCTACCAATGAATTGAAATTACAAGATAAATCTAAGATTGACTTATTTAAATTGTGAGTCATAAATGTATAAATGGTAATTACTTTGTTTTTTTCATATTAATTATATAAAAAATTTCCTCTTGTCTAGAGATACGAAGACCAAGGATGTAAAACCTTCAGATCATATATTATGTTCACTTCATGATGTGTTAAGAGCCTGGTTAACTGTTATTATTCATGATTTAATTATCTTAAATCAACATCATAAGAGGCTGTATCCACAAGAGAATATTAAGCACTTGGTAAGAAAAATAAAGAGGAAGTTTATATCATTATTATGTTAATGATTGTTGGATATAAATGATTGATTGTTGAACGTAATGAATTATTTAATGTTATTAGGTTACAGTACAGGAAATTCGTAGAATATTAAGATTTCGTGGTTACAAAATTAAAGGAAATCTTCGTCAGCATATGTTAGCTAATTGGAAAATGATCGATCAAGCAATCGCCAACCAAAGAGGTCAAACGAGTAATATTGGAGTTCCTATTTTCCCGCAAAGAAACAATTCGAACATTTTTTTGCGGAATCTGGATGAACATGACTACTGGTCCACCGATACAGATGATAATTATGATATTGAAGTTGAGGAAGAAGGAAATAGCGTAAAGATTTCAGGAAACAATGGAATTCATGAAGATGAGGAAATGAAAGATGTGCAAAGCTCAGATTCTTCAAACTATGAGGATTCTGACGTAGAACTTGCGAAATTCAACGAACAAGATTATAAATTAGAATTAAAAGAAAGCACCATCGATAAGTTATATGAGAAGGCTTTGGTAAAATTGTTACGTGAGCATTCTACTGTTAATGAGTTTTCAAAATTGCGGGAGGATAAATTAGAATCTATTTTTTATCATGCAATCATGTGGCATGATTACATAAATCACATAAAGTTAGATAAAGCTTTAGAGGACTTTTAGTCTGGTCCTAACATATAAATCACATGATTCTATTACTTGACATATATAAATCTATAAATCAAAAAAAATTTTTTACATCATTTAAACTTTTAAAAATGCAAATTGTTCGTAACATAAAAAACACCGTTTCAGTGGTTCGAATTTATCGTTCACTAACTTCTCCACAGTTGGCTGCTACTACCACTGTGATCACACGTCCTCGTTATTATTCTTCCATACCTGAAGGTCATATTAGAGATGCTACTGACTCAGCTTTTTCCAAAAAAGAAAAAGCTATCGAAGACCAATGGGTTCGCACGCAAGTAAGTGATTAGTTATATTTACAATTTAGTATTATATTTCTACAATTCACTTTATTTATAGGAAGCGGAAAAAATAAAGCACCTCCGTGAAGAACTTGCTAAACAGAAAAAGAAATTGCAAGAACTCGAAGAAGATCTTGACGAACTTAGTGATAAAACTAAGAAAAAGGATTAGGATTAGAATAAAAAATACGAACTTAGTGATAAAACTAAGAAAAAGGATTAGGATTAGAATAAAAAATTTTATAATTTCAAAATTTGTTTCAATTTTAATATTCATTTATAAGCTTTTTTTCATGTATTTTATTCTTTAATTACAAGATTGACTTTAAAATATAATAATTAATATATTGCCAAATTACATTTTAATAACTAATATTGTGATAAAAATATTAATTTTAATAAATTAATCCTCGATAATTTCTTCGGTCTCTTCTACAACTTCTTCAATCCATTCTTCAATAACTTCCACATTCTCGTCATCTTTCCTAGAGATAATTGGCACACCTGCTTTTTCTCTTTCTTCTGCCAATTCTTTTTCAACGCGTTTGCGCCAAGCATTCCATTCATCAATAAGACGACGACGATGTGCCAATAATTCTTTAGATACTGAAGTTTGTGCAAGAGCGTCTTCTTCTTCAAATGTTTTAGAATAATCTCTTAGATTCTTTCTGATTTTCTTTTTAGCATCATCCGACAGTAAACTCTTCGGACGAGGTCTCCATAGCAATTGCTTAAAGTTATCTAACAATTGTTTTTGCAACTGTGTTCCTTTAAAATCCCATAGAATATAACCGTTTTCCATCTATAAAAGTTGAGATGTGGTGTGTGAAAAAAAGAAATCATTTATCACCGTCAGCAATTTCTAAATTATATATACTTACTGAATGTCTCCAAACACTAGCGCTAGTAATCACATAGCGTCCGGTTGGATCCCATTCGATATCAGTAACACCATAGTGTTCCTGAGTAGACATTAGTTGTATGGAAGCAGCTGGATCATTTTTTGATCCTTCTTTTTGATCACCGATAGTATCAAAATCCAAATCCCAAAATTCTAAGTCAAAAACAGTTGTCGAACGAAGAGTTGCCAATATTACATGTCGACCACGTGGTGACCAATAAATAGCATTAGAAGTTTTCTTTTCCAATGTTTCTAAAAAAAAGAGCAAATAATTTATTATAATATACGAAAGTAAATAAATTTTCATAAATTATTTGTTACTTACTAATTAGTTTAAAGTTAGCTGTCCCGACTTTGTCTCCACCTTTACCAGGTTTAGGTTTCTCAAGATAATAAAATGAAACATTAGTTCTCAAGGTAACACCACCTTGAGTTGGTTGTCCATAATTAGGGTCATTTGTTGTAATAATCACAAAACGTTCACCTTTGGGCTCCCATGCAAAAGCAATAACAGTATCCTTAACCTCAATGACTTCAACAGGAATATCTTTCTCACGAACTCTAAATATTTCAAGATTTGCAAAGGTGGATTTTTTGGTCTTTGTGTGTCGATCAATTTTAACACATAGGAAATCACCATTTGACTGCCAGTGCATCTTACACTAATATAGATTAAATGACAATTAGCTTAATGTAAATATATTTAGATTAATTTAAAGAAACTTACATCTTTAACATTGACCAAATTCCTTGTTCGTATAATCTCTTTAGAAGGAATGTTTAATAAAGTGACACGAGCAGGTTGATTATCAATTTCAGGTGTCCAGTAACTCAACAACTCCTCTTTGTTTTTTTTATCACCTGCGTTCTGTTTTTCTTTTTCTTTTTCTTTATCAGAAGCAGGTGACCACTCAAAATCTTCTACTCCTTCAATTTTATAACTTTTCTTTCCAACTAATCCCATTGAAGGTGTTTCGTACACGGAAATTTGTTGCCCTGGTGTAACCCTGGCAAAATACTTATCAGATGGAGACCATTTAAACATTGGCCATGTAATTTTATTAGGAGCTCCATCAGTCGAAGTTGAAGAAGGAAATGAACGCAAAAGGTTTCCAGTTAAAACATCCCATATTATAATTTGATGCCCTTCATCTTCAGGTCCAAATGGGGCCCCATTTGGTCCGAGAGTAATAGGCTCATTACTCCATGTAACAAGAAAACGTTCATTGGGCGAAAAATCTATAAGTTTGACACCTGGATGAACGAATCTAATAATCTTGTTCCAACTAGGCCCTCCCCACAATGCAATACCCTGACGATGAAATGTTGCCAAATAAGTTCCCAAAGGTGACCATTGGACATATGTTTCAGTCCAATACTAAAGGTAAAATATATTTCAATAATAACTCATAAAAATAGTGCAAGCACAAGAATAATACTTACAACTCGTTTATGCTCTTCTTCTGGAGGTTCAGTTTTCCTATTCCAAAAAATGCTCACATCATCTCCACGATAAAGCACAAATTGATCACGTGCCTGTGGATCAGTGAGCCAGCTTCTTAAATGTTCCTATAATCATCGTTAGTTTCAATTAAAGTTAAATTTTTTTTTAAAAAAAAAAATTAATAATTACTTTTTCAACAAATTTTTCTTCTTCGGGCTCCTTGTATTCTTCTTCGATTTGTGAATATTTCTCAATATCAGTAAATCTATTTACAGCGAGATAATGTGTCTTATCCATTGGATAATTATCATAATTTTTTATTGCCAAACTTGCTTGTTCGGGTGTTTCGAATTCGATAAAGAGATAGCTAGAAATACAAAAACTTTTAATAATTAATTATTATAATAAATGATTCCATTTTTTTTTAAAAAAAAAATATTTATTCAACAACCCTTTAGAAGTTAACAATCCAGTCTTCGAATCAACTTCCATTGGCATATTGATCCCATTTTCTTTGATCTCTCCGGTCTTAAAAATCTTTTTTATAAATTTTAATAATTTTTCTACTTTACTTTCGTCAACTATTGGCACATTATCCACTACAATAATCGTATCAAATCCATCTTCAAAGGGTACTTGATATTTTGCTTCAATATCAGAAAAATCGATATCATCTTCTGTTTGTGGGAGTCTTGAAATATCAAATCCTAGCATTTTTTTTTTGGTTTATTTTGTTCCGCTATCAATTGATCAGAAAACACGACTAAAATATATAATTTTTTTTTTAATGATCATTGATCAACAGCCCAATATAATTTCACCTAAATGGCGCGCTGTCAGGTCACGGACTGTAATACAAAGTTTTTTTTAACTTTTTTTTTCATTTTTATATATTTTAAATGATTTTTTGCTGTAATTTTAAAGAAAAGATAATTCTACAGATTTTTCAAGATCACAAGTTCAGTTATAGTTTAACTGATTTTTAAAAATTATTTTTCATCCTTGAAAAGAATTATATACTGTAATTTTAATAATACTTATTAATAAAAATCATATTATATTCAAAATTGTAACCCATTCTTTTTTCATTTTCCTATATATTTATCTACATACCAAACAACTAAGAAACTTGAACATCTCACATTGTTAATTAAAGCAAGAAAAAATTACTGCTAAAACATTTTCTTCTAATACTTACCTTTATAATGTATTATTCATTTTTTTTAGAGTTAACTTTACAAACACTAAAAATACTACCACTAAAAAGGGTTTCTTTTACATTTAAATCTTTAATGTTAAGCAAAAAAAGAATCTTAAATGGCAAAAAAAATTATTTAGCTTTTAATTTTTAATAAACTTGTTAGTAATATTAGTTTAAAATGTTAATTAAATTTAAGATCTTATTAAAATAGTAAAACAAACAAGTTGTAAAATAATCTTAAAAATTGTAATTACTTATTGTGATTAACTTATATATAGTAGCTCACAAAAGAAATACATCACCTAATAAAAAATACAAAAATATTAATATCTTATGATTTAAAACTTGTTAATATCTGAAGTAAAAAATATCTAAAAAAATATATAAATTTATTATAATTTGGTTAATTAGTTTTTGAATTACATGGCAGTATATTACAAAATTCTAGTGCATTACTTATATAGTTTTTCAAATAAAAATAAATTAAGTATTTTATAACTAAAATTATTATTTAAACTTAAAAAAAAATCAGTAATTTTAGTAATAATATTGATTTTTAAAAATTATATCAGCTATTTACTAATTTAATTTTAATAAAAATAAGATAGGATAATGAATATATAAAATATAGACTTATTAAAAATTAAATATCAAAATTGTATATTTATTACCTTTCATCCAAAATTATTCTATTTATTATTTCTTCTTTTTATTGCACTAATCAAAGTAATCAAAAATTCAATGATGGAATCCTATTCATCTATATTAACCTTATTAATTATTAAATTCTCTTTGTTATTATTTTTAGGAAAATCTATTCCCTAATAAATTTGTATTGACTGGAATACTTTGATTCATATATATTTAACTCAATACATTTTATAAATAACAAATAGTAATTTTAAATCTTTCATTATTATAGCTTCTTATTTTTATTAGTTATACTGATTGAAAAGATAATAAATGACTGTTCATAATGTTTTAAAATAAGTTCTTTAGCTGTAAAGTAAAATAAATTTAATCTAAACTTCAGCAAAAAAAAATAAAAAAAAAAAATAAAAATAATATTTTATAACTCCTTATGATTGTAATTTTGTATTTATTTATCACTTTTAAGAAAAAATGAAATGGTATTCTTTATTCTACATATCCTTTTCTATTATTTATGCCAAATATTAATTTTTTTGAAAAATAAAAGAAAAATCATTTTATATTATTTAAGTAATTATTTTTATATAATTACCAGTTGTCTTTATCTAAAGTATTATATTTTCTATATAAAAAACATATTTAATAATATTTATATAAAGCAGTAATCCAATTTTAATTTTATAAGTACAATAAATTAAATCTTAATTTCATCACAGTAATTAAGTAAAATATTATTTATTATAAAATTTTAGAATTCATATCACTTATGAATATTTCATTATATCTCATTTTAAATTCAAATGAGAAAATTTTGAGAATTACTTTTATTTCAATCTAGATTATATATAAAGAAATAGAAAAATAGTTAGTAAAATTAAAAAAAGCAAAATTTTAATAAAATAAATATAATAATCCTTACATTTTCTTTATTATTTATCATCAGATAAGTGTACTATTTTTTTTTTTTTAGGTTTTTTATCATTTTTTTAATTAATTATTTTTTTTTAATTTATTATTACCAGTTGTTTCTGGGTTTTCAGAATGTAAATGCTCAATTTTTGCACATAATTCATCAATTTTCTGACTAATAATCATATTAACTAATTGTAACTAACTAATATCTTATTATAGATCATATAATTTATTATTTGCATTATCTAGTTATTTACTTAACTTATCAATTTTTTCTTATAAGTAAAAATTTTCTTTTCTATAAGAATATTCTTCTAAAAATTAGTAAAAATTAGATAAGTTAAAATAAATATTACAACAAACTGAAAATTATTTACCTTTAATTTATATCTTATCATATTAATTACTTTTAATTAGTAATATTTTTTCAAATGCAGTTGAATTACAAATCTAATAAATTTAAACCAGAATCTAAAATAGTAAAATATTTGAATTTATCAATATATATAGTTACTAAATTTTATTAGTTTAAATAATACCTTCTACTATACAGAGGTTTTTTGATCTATTGTAATTTAGAATAGTGATCATCAAATAAATTTATTTTTTTGATTAAAGATATAATATATTTATATTAGCAATAGACATAATAATAAGAAAATTTTAAAATAATTTTAATATAAGAGATATAATTAATTGAGATTATTTTATATCTTAACTAAGCTTTTTAGTTTTAAATTCTAAAAAAGATAAAGAAGTATTACATCAGTAAATTTTTAAGAATATCAAACATCATATCAAATAATATTAATATTATTTAATACAGAACAACAAAATCCTATAACAACTGATACATATAAAAAAATGTATTTTTTTTAATAAAACTATGATACTAATAAGCTATACTATTATAATATTTTATTTTACTATTTATCCAAATAAATTATTATTATATTAAGCTTGTATACTTTGTTTAATTCAGAATATTTTTTTAAATATATCTTTATTACTATAAAATCAATCTTATAATTACATTAAAAGACAAGTTATTTTAGCTTTACTAGTTTTATTATCACTCTACAATAATTAAAATACAGTTAATAAAAATAAATAAAATACCAAAGATAATAACAATCCATAATTGCAAAAAATAATACTTTAAAAAGTTTTATATACCATTTATTAATAATATTAGTTTCTAATTTTGATGATAGAAAATTCTTGTTAAAAATAATTTCTAAGATTGCTTAATATCAAATTGCATTTTTTCTTATTTACTAATAAAAACTTTCTTTATAATTGATGATAAATATGTATCAGAATTTTTGTTATTGGAATTAATAGGATTATATATGTAAGTTATCATAAACTTGTTTAGTAATGCTACTTAATTTTTAACTTTTATCTGTTTCCTTATAAAATTTTCATCAAAAGAAGTAATTTAATTAATCCCAAATGCTATCTATAAGCTTTTTTTAACATGACAGATGTAGTATTCTTTTTTTGATGCAATTCTTTTTAAATAACTATAAAGTAAACAAATATTAATAAATAAAATTTTTAATAAATTTACAAGTAAAATACTTACTTTTGAATATAAAGTATCATTTTACAATTTATCATATGAAATATCTTTTTTATTTAACTCTTCCAATTTTTCAAAAAATGATTCATCATTTTCTAAAATTTTCTTAAGCATTTTTTTTATTTCTTCATCTAACACCATTTCATGATCATGAAATAGCTTATGTGCAAACTCTTTAATTATATTCTACAAGTAAAAATGATTAAATATAATTTAATAAAAAATAATAAAATAAAAATAAAGTTTATCTTATAAAACATATCACCTTTTTCTTTTTGTTTATCATTAAGAATTAGAGTTGATTTTTGCTCTTTTAAACTGAAGATAATATCAGAAATATTGTTCAATTTCTTTTCAAAATTTATTTCAAATCTTAATAGATTTCTACTAAGCTTTCTTATGAAAGTCATATTTTCTTATTCTGTATTAAGAATTTTATTTAAATTGATTCTATATAATATAAATTAATTAATAAGTGAAATATTAAATATAAAAATACAAACCAGATTGCTTCTTAATGCATTAAATATTAGTTGGCTAATTAAAAAAAAAATAGTAATATAGTAAAACAAATTTAATGATAAAATCAAAAATAAACATAATATACTAACTGTTTATTTAAGATCTAGTATTTCTTCATAATTGATTATTACTTTAGGTATTAAATTACTTTATTCACCAATATGTAATTTTTTTTATTAGAATTCTGAAGTATTTTTATATAAAAAAGATTCAGAAAAGGATTTGGAAGTCATTTTATTATTGAAATCATTTTCATTAGCTAATTTAATATAGAAAAAAATTAATACAAAATTAATGAAAAGTAATGCAGTATAATTTAATAAAATACTTTGTGTTTTAGTCACCTAATAAAATAATAAATAATATTATATTTTTATTTTATTAATAAAAAAATAATTGTATAATAATGATAAATATAATGAGTTAATAGTATATTAATAAAAAACCTTTTACTTTAAGCATTGTAAATTGAGATGATTTTGGTTATTTAGAGTTATAGTTGCCTGCCTAAACCTTCTCAAAATCCTACAATTAGTTTTAGTAAAATTTTACTATAGCTTTATTATAGTTTTGGCAAAATTTCAGCAGTTTCAGCATTCATAATAGGTTTTACCAAGTTTTACCTTTTGGCAGAATTTTACAAACTTTTTAATAAGACTTTAATATAATTTTGGTAAAGTTTTACTTTTTGGCATTTTGTCAACTTACCTAAATCTCCTAGTTTCAGCAGGCAACCTTACTTGAAGTACTATTTAATGAATAACCTTTTTCTTTACCTTAAGTTCTCATTTTGTATATATGCTAGAAAATATTTAAAAATAATTAAGATTAAAAGTCAAGGAAAAATGCTTCTTTATATTCTTTTTAAAATTATAAGTTGTCAGCATATTTTTTGAAATTGATTAGTTATTTATATATTTTTAAAATATACTAAAAAAAATTAATACAAGTGTGCAATACAATTAATTTGATCAATTAATTTTTTTAAATTAATTAATCAACAAATCAAATGACAAGCAATAATAAAATATACTTATATTATTATAAATTTATATTAATTAATTTTTTTTCAATAATTGATCAATTAACAAATCAAGTACAATAATAATAAAATATACTTATATTATTATAAATTTGTATTAATTAATTTTTTTTTAATTAATCAATCAACAAACCAAGTATAATAAATAAAATATACTCATATTATTATGAATTTATGGTAGTAAAACTTTTTTAATTGATATCAATTGATAATTAATAATCAAATTATCAAAATCAAATTTTATATATTATTTTCATGGTATTGTATAATTAAAATTTAATATAGTAATTATTTGATTCTATTAGTATATAAATAAAGAAATTAATAAAATATACAATACAATTTAATTGATTATATTTTGTCTTATATAATAATATATGTATCTTAAGCAATTAATTAAACAATTGAACAACATATATATTAGTCAAATTAATAACAGAAAATATTAAGAGTAAATTCATCAATAATGAAATTCCAGTATTCTAGTCTTTTCTTATCATGTATTACTTAAAAATCATATGATACTAGTATAGAAAGATATATGCAAGAAACTAGTATAGAAAAATATTTGCAAAAAATTGAGAAAAATAATCCAGTTATTCTAAATAAACCAGTTAGGCATCAATTTAATTTAAAAAAAATAGGTGAGAAATAATAGATATAATAAACAAAGAAATAATAAATATAACAAACAAAGAAATAATAGATATAACAAACAAAGAAATAATAGATATAACAAACAAAGAAATAATAGATATAACAAACAAAGAAATAATAGATATAACA
>QKYT01000082.1:0-18920 GCA_003550305.1 Glomus cerebriforme | reverse complement strand
ACAAAGAAATAATAGATATAACAAACAAAGAAATAATAGATATAACAAACAAAGAAATAATAGATATAACAAACAAAGAAATAATAGATATAACAGATAAAAAAATAATAGATATAACAGACAAAGAAATAATAGATATAAATGTTAAAACAAATATAAGAAGAAAAATGATGGAGATAAGTGAAATAAATGATAAATAAGAAATAAATGATAAATGAGAAATAGATGATGAACAAAAGATGAATAAAGTTAATATAAATTAATATTTTATTTTAAATGGTAAAATAAACTTTTTACAGAGAACAATTAATGTTATATGAATATTTAAAGATATTTTAGTATCTATTGATTGAAATTCCATGATTTTATATTCATTAGATTCATCTCATTGAGAGGATTCGAATGATAGTAAATACATATTGATCAGATTAATAATGACTGAACTATAATATTTTTTTAAATTTTTAATTATTTATTATGCTAGTTATACAAATCAGAATTTTTGCAGTGAACATTCTTATACTTGCAAAAAATTCTGAAAAATATAAAGTATAGGAGTTTGTTTATTATAACTGTAAATACAGAATAACATGTTAATTTATATTACATTAATATACAGTTATATCTTCATATAGTCACCTAATCAGTTCCATCAAATTTGGTGATTTTATAGAGGTATAACTATGTAAAAGTAACCTCTTTACAATCATCATCATATTAAAAATCATGTGTGGTGACTATATAGAAGGTTTTTCAATTTTTGTTAGAAATTTTATTGTAAATATTAATTAATATATAAATTAATTTAAAGTTTTAAATAAAGTTATCAATATAAAATCAGTAATTATTTATTAGTTAGTTAATTATTATTAAAATGTATTATATAAATATTCAGTTATTAAATGTTATATTAATGCTAAAAAGAATATGAAAAGTTAAGTATGATACTTTCAGAGACGTAGCAATCAAATACTAAAAAAAATCTATAATCAATGCCTGCCTTTGTGATTGTTGTTCGATCTATTTAACAATCTTAAAGTACCTCTTAAAGAGATTTACATCTTTTATTTGAAATTCGTCAATATTCTGTTGCTCAAAAAAATGTAATCCAGATTTATAAGGTTTTTAAAAGCATCATCTGGAGAGACCAGAATTTCTTCTTCTTCAGAATCACTATTATCATCATTATCACACATTTCCTCCTGTATCAGTCTTATAATATCATTCTCATTTAAAATATTCTCAATTGGGATTTCCTCCTGATCTTGAAAAAAATTATTTAATGCGTCTATTAATGAAATAGCCAAAGGGTCATCTATATCAAGCTCTCTGATTATTCGATCTATCTTTCTCCAACAATTTAAAACCGTTTCTTCAGACACATTATCCCATAATTCTGCAATATAATCAATTATGTCCTTTATATTAATCTTTTCCTTATTTATATCCTTCCTCTCTTCAAATATATCCAATATATGTTGGCAGTATTTTTTTTTGAAACAATTTTTGAAGTTTGCAATGATATCCATGTCAAGCGATTGGAGATGACTTATGGTATTGGGTGATAGAAAAGCCACTTCAACATAAGTTAATTAGAACTGGAAGGTATCAGGCTGATGTCTATCTGATCTATCTCTTAAACTACCATTATGACTACTATGACCTCTTGATTCTTGAACCATTACCATGACCACTATAATCCCTTGAAGTTCAATTTATTATAATTAATATATAAAAGATTGTATTAGTTAGCATAAAAGAAAAATTCATTTTCATCATTATCTTGATTATTCTCTAAGACTGGTAAATAATGCAGATTGAAGTGCGATAGTGTGTTGTCAACTAAAAGCAAGATTTTTTTATCTTGCACTTTGAAACAGCTGTCCATTTCATGAAGAACTTCTTTAAAAATGAAAAAGCATATTTTAGGATTACCCTGATAATATACAGAAAGATATTCTAAAGTAACCTTTGAAAGTAGTCTCAGACACTTTGAATTGCTGATTATCCATAATTTTAGCTTGTCAGTTCCTATCACATTAACACCAAGAAGAATCGTAACTCAAGTTTTATCTTTCTTTCGACCAGAGACTAGTTTCGTTGATAACATTTAACTTAAAGATATCTGGTAAAAAAGTCATTATATTTTTAAAAAAAATATATATATAAGTATACTCTATCATTGTAACAACTAAATTATGCTTTAATATAAATAAAAACATGTTAATTATGAGTTATACTTTACTATAAATCATTATATGAAACATACTATTATTAATTTCATAAAATCTCTCACAATACTCTTATAAAAGAAAATCTTACTATTTCGTCAATATTATAAATGCGATCAAATGTATATTAGCTTAAAATCGATTGCAACTTTATTCTTTCTTCCAGAAGAAAAGCCAAAGGCACGCTTCCCACTTCTCTATATATACAGTCAACCTCCCTTATAATCACACCTCTTGGGACCAGTAAATGCTGTGATTATAAAGAAGTGTACTTATAGCAAGGTTTTTGTTTTATAATCACATGTATATGAAATTTAATATTAATGTGATTATAATTTTTTTTTTGTAAAAAAACTTTCCAATACAAAATGTAATGGTAATTATTTAAAATTACAAAATTTTTTTTTAGAAAAAAATTTATAGAAAAATAATAAAAAGATAGGAATTTTATATTATAGAAAATTCATTATATATTAGAATAATTTTTTGTATTATGTGAATAAATAGTTACGTGTTAGTATTACTTTGTTTAAAGGATATAATTTGTATTACTTCCAAACAGTCCGGTTTGATTCCAATTTTCAGTTCTTTTCTAATTGGTCAAAATNGAAAAATATTAATAATTCATCATCCTGTGATCATAAAAGGANGAAATATAGCTTATTGGAATCGTCTCATCGAGACGCATCTAATGGTANTAAAATCGCATCTCAAGCACTGATAGATAAGATTTTAGGTTTTCATTTTTTTTAAAAAATTAGATTTTCATCTATCAGTGCTAGAGATGCGGTTTTACTACCATTAGATGCGTCTCGATGAGACGATTCCAACAAGCTATATTTCGTCCTCCTACGATCACAAGATGACGAATTATTAATTTTGATCAATTAGAAAAGAACTGAAATTGGAATCGTTCAGAGCTCTAATTACTTGATTTAAGGTATTTTTTATAAGTTCGTATTATACTAATATAATTNGCTGGTGATTATAAAGAAGGAATTTTTTATATGATTANTATTTAATTGGGATAGCAATTTGGTGTGATAGTGATTATAGTGCATTTGTGACTATAAAGAAGGATTTTTATATATAATAAGATTGGGACTGACAAATGATGTGATTAAAGAGAATTGTGACTATAAAGGAGGTGATTATATAGAGGGATGATTGTATGAAACTTATGAATGTTATTACGATTTTTAAACTTATGTAACCAGTCATTGGAAAAAGCCAAGTCTTTTTCTTGAATATTAAAAGCTTCTGCAAAGATTTTAGCTTTTTTCTTTATTAATAACTCTGTTAATATAACATCACCGGCTGTTACATTTTTTACCCATAAACTCATTGCACATTCAAGGACTAGGAACTTGATTTCTTTATGACTAAAGGTTTGAGCAGTATCTTCTGCATTTATAGCTTTTTATTTGTCACTTATGATAATACTGTATCTTTGATATCATGCTTCTATCAATCTTTAAATTAGGATACTTTTTATTGAAGTGGTTTATAATATCTACATGTCATTTACTTTCATTTGCTTTTATCCACTCACAGATTTGACATTTTACGTCATCAATTATAGCTGAATGGTGCTATTTTAATTGGAATCTAATAGGAGGCATAACAAAAAGCATGTTTTTTTTTGTGATCAATTGATCATTTGCTGCGGATTTATATAATTTAATATGTTACAAATTGATCTGATGATCAAACGTATAACAAACTTAATCATTTTGATATACCAATTAAAACCATGTGATTATAAGAGGTTTATTTATTAATAAACATAATATGTACATTTAGAACTTTTAAGTGATAGTAATTATAAGTGATATGAAAGTAATTTAATAGTATTGTTGTAGTCCAAACGTAACTATATCCCGAATCTGACTTGGGATATCCCAAATCAAACTTGGGACAATCCTATGTCTGAAATTTAACCATATCCCAAACAAAACTAGTAAATTTTAAGTGTTTAAGACGTCTCAAACTACCATTTAAGACTGGATTAGTTTGGGACATGGTCAAGTTTTGGATATAAGATTTTTTCAAGTTTGATTTGGATCATGGTAGTATTTGGGCTACAACAGTATTAAAAACTATTTTGTGAAAATAGGTGCTTATAAAGAGGTATTACTATATAGAGTGTGACTATATAGAGGTATGACTGTATAATAATCAGCATAATTTGAATAGAATAAAGTATTCATATAACATTGATCATCCTCTATATAACATGTGTTTTTACCTTTTACATGATTTTCTATAGGAAGGTGTTAAACATATATTACTTAACATGGATTATTCACCAGTTATTAAATATATTAATATTATTACAAATAAAAATACAAATGATAAGTTAAGCTTTTTATTTAAAGAGTTTGAAAAATTTATGGATTTGATTCCTAAATGAAATTTGTCAAATACATATAGTAATGAATTACTTTAATTTTTGAAAAGTATTGCTTATGAAGATGTAATTTTACCTACATTAGTAAAATAAAACTAAAAATTATTAGATTAACTAATTGAATTACATATTTCTTTTAAAAAAGTATCTATAATGCAATATAAATAATAAGAAAATATACTACCTCCATTATCGGCAGATTCTTAATGTCATAAAAGAATGCTTTTTTTGGATGATATAACATTACCTAATATTCAAATAAGGAAAATTTGGCCAGCGTTATAAAATTTAAGCAAAATTAAACATGTGATGAATAATATGTGACAAATAGTATTTATCATACCAAAAAATTCTGTCCCTAGAATAAATAATAAAAATGGAAAACTATGGTATGACGTGAAAGGTAACAAATTATTATATAGTATAAGTTACGTGATATAATAGGTCACGTAAAAGGGTGGCGATGCATCGTCATGATGATAAATTACTTTTTTCAAAAAAATAAGTAATAAAAATAAAAAAAATGTTAAGTGACAAGTGATAAAAATAAGAAAAAACATAAGTGGTAAAAATAAGAAAAAAAAATAAAAATAAAAAATAATAATTATAATCATTTTTCCAACTGAAGAAGATTGTAAATGAAAGCCTAAATCAAAAAGAAATGAAATCGCAAATAATATCAAACTTAAAACTTAATTCAGAAATAGAACAAATTAAAATAATTACCATTATTAATCAAATAATTTATCATATATTATAAAACTTATATTATTAAACATCATTTTGACTTTAGATGACTCTTCTTCATCTTTATTATCATTAGTAGATTTATTTTTACTATAATTATTAGGCATTTCTTTATGTAAGACTAATGTTGAATCACTAAGCTTAATTTGATTAGATTTATCAATTGCATCCTAATTTTAACTTTGATTAATAAAATTAATTTTTAAATAATAAAATGAATTTGATAAATACCCTAAATCTTTTTAATCACAATTCTAACAGTTTTCTGGAGACTTCAAGAGTGTGATAATTCAGATTTAATAATATATAACATACAGATGTGATATAAATGTACATATCATTAAATCTTTCTTCACTAGCATTATCTAGCTATAGAAATGCAAAACTAGTAATATTCTCTATTATGGTACTTTCAACAAACAATCTATTATAATTATCTTTACTTTCTTAGATTGCTTCCATTTCAGGATATCTCTCAAGTTTTTACATTTATTACTTGCCAATTGCAGTTCGTATGTTTTGAGAATAGCAGATCGAATTGCTGAGATATAACTTTCTCTCATATCTTTCATTTTTCATATGAGCTATCATAAAATAAAATTAAAATTAAATATATAAAAATTAATAATTAACTGACAATAATTACCAGAGAACAGGGCTGAAAATAATACTGTAAATTCTGGCAAAAACTGGAATTTTTAAAAGAATACTGATAAAAAATTTTTGTTTTAGATTTTTTTCTGAAAAATTTTTAAAATTAACAGATTTTTGTCTAGTGAAATTTTAAGTATATCAGCATATATATTTTAATAAAATAATGATCATTTGATAATCTAATTTTTTGTTTTTTTTTCATTTACATTATTGTGTATTATTTCACGTTATAAAATATCTATTAAACAATATTTCAAAACAAAAATTTCTAGTGAAGATATTAATATTGAATCTAATGCTTTTGATTCAGATTTAGAAGAAACTTATGTTGAATTAATAGAGATACAGCACAAAAAAATTTAAATTTTAAAAAGAAAAAGCATATTTTTTAGTGAAAAAGAAGACTGAAACTTTTCATAAAGAATGGTTAGAAATTTATAACTGGCTAATTTATGATGCATTAAAAAACCTTATATTTTGTTCTAATTAAATTAATATATTAAGTTATTATTTATTAGGTTCAAAGAATTTTAAATCTTCTGCTCTAGGAGAACATACTTCAATAAAAGATCATATTGATACAACCAATCATAAAATTGGTAAGGCAGAATTCATTAAAGTTACAAATAATATTCTACAGATATTTCATTTGGAGAAATATTTAATTTGCTTATGTATTTGGAAGAGGATATAATAGCAATTCAGGAAGAGTTCAGTATTGTTGGTTATTTTAATCAAGAAAGGATAAAAAAAGCTGATAAAAATACAAGAGAATATCTCTGAAAGTTTGAGGAATTTCACAGTCCATTAGAAGATATTCCAAGTGTATTAATACAAAAATTCATTAATAAAAGATAAAAATGTTTTATTTTACTGAAGAGGGGCTCCCATTATTTCCAAAGGTCTTTACTCAACAATTGCATAAAGTTTTTGTAAAAAATTCAGCTGGCGCAGACCAATGCCCATGTTTAGAACAAGTTAGTTAATCTACATTTTTTGTCTCATAGAGTATATGTGGCTCAGCAAAAAATCTTCTGAGTAGGTAGGATGATTACTGCTCCAGACTAGCAAGATTCAGATATTTCATTGTCCCACATAGGTATAGCTTTTATATCTTTAAATGGAATCACAAAATTATCATCTAATAATAGTTTTGAATTACATATATCAATTATTGCATCATTTTCTTACAATCATGGCATCCCTAAGATTAATTCAGGATAATGATCAGACCAATCTGGTCCAAGAACTATAAATTCACTGGATCTAAAAATTTTATACTTCTCATCATAATATGCAGATTAACCTTCTCTAATATGAAATAGGTTGCATCTGAAGTTTTAATACTACCACTTTCACTATGATATGTAATTCCCAATTCACTAATATTTTTTTGGTTAACACCATTTATATTGGCATCCGAATTAATTAATGACTCAATAGAGGTATTTTCTTTGACTATACATTTTACAAACTTCATTTTTATTATGACATATAATATTCAAATATAAAAAATAAATATCTATTTGCTGCTCTGGACTAGCTAAATTGATAGTATACTACCATTCTTCTTGATTGGATAGTAAGTTATCAAAAGCTCTTATCATTAAGGTGAAAATAATACCTTGAGTCAGAAATTGTTTAGCTATAAATCTACTGGGTTTAAGTTGCCGACTCACTGGTCTAGTTCTAATAAAACTTAAATGTCATCTTAACTCTTACTCTAATTGAGTTCGACTAATATAATCAGAAGGTGTTATATAGTTCGTAAAATTCTCAACATGAATATTTGGATTAAGTTGATCTACAGCTTCTTTGCTAATTTTAGTATATCCCTCCAGATTAAGATATTTTAAATTAAGACACAAATTAGCAATTTTTTCAATAGTTATATTGCTAATTTTACAAAAATCAAGAAAAATTTTGGCCACTTTTTTAACAACATTCTAATATTTAGATATTCTAATTTATGGTATGAATTTGCGATTACATATAGATAGACCTTTGTCACCGTATTCTCGAACTATAGATATATAATCAGCCAATTCCTCCTCACATAAAATAGATATATTGAGATACTTCAAATTTAGATATGATTCCGCTATTAGTTTTAAAGCTTTACTAGTAAGATGTTCAACTTTTTTGAATTATATTTGGAAACATATGCACAATGTCTTTGATTTTTTTTAAAAGTAAGTAGTAGTATAATATTTTAAGATGAGTTGTATGTGAGCCATAAATTGGTTTTTGATCTCCCTCACATACTAATTTTATAAATCTTTTCAATCGAAATTTACCTTCTACTTCCTTTCCCTTTAGCTCAACGCATTTCTATAGAAAAAAAGCACTGCATCTGTACTAATGCCAGTAAACAAATAAAGTGGAATAGAGGGATTTATCTATTGCTAAGAAATGTAAAATCTGTTCTAATAGTTCTGGTAAATAAAAGATGATTGATTGCATCATAAATATTCCATTTTATATGTTATATCTTTAAACGAAAAAAAAATAAAATTATATAATTACTGCTCCAGCCTTTTCACTATATCATCTAATGCAAATATTTATAATCTATCCATAAGAACTTTAAACATATTTTCAGTCAATATTCCTTTGAGAAATAGCCATTTAAGATGTTCTTTAGGATATTTTTTGCTTAAATTACACTCCTTCAGCTTCGAATAAAATTTCTTTATCATATAATTGCCTTATTCCTTTATCTCAAATAAAAATTCCATTCTTTTGGACCATTTAAGATTTGCCTTGCTTTTTCATATATCATTTATATTGTGACACTTTTTTAGATCGCGTTCTAGAAGATGCTTTAGAATAAATAGTATTAGTTCTGGCATAAGCTGATCAAGTAAATTAACTGTATGCATTTTATATACTTAAAGAATTTTCTTTTTTAATCAGAAAATAAATCTTTATTTAACACTCTTAACTATGTGGTAAGATAATCAAGTGATCATGCAAAATCTACAAACTGCTTAACCTTTCTTGGTCATATCTTCCTTTATTGCTTATGGAACAGTCTTTTTTTTTCTCTTACCTCAATTATCTTAACCAAATCAGAATCTTCAGAAGACTCAGATGAATAGGAGGAACTTTTACATCCTTTCGGTCCTTTTTTATCAATTATCAAGGGAACTATTTCTTGTATTAAGTTGACCACAGTCTCCCTATCTACACATTTGTTCAGATCTTCTAATTCAGTCTCTAAGGACTTTACATCTCTCTCCAATCTTTTTACCTTTTTTCTAAAGTATTATGTTAGAAATGATATTATACATGGAAATGTAATTTTAGTAGTTAATTTATTAAGGAAAAAAATAAATATAAACATACAATAAGGGATTCGTAATTACTTTTCAGTATATTATATTTTTCAGAACTAAGGTCTATTACTCCAATATACAAGGAATCATCATTTGATATTTTATTAATATCAATATTACTTATTGTTATAAAAATATGTTTGTATGCTGATGTATCTTTTTTTTAATCCAATTAAAAAAAATTTATTTTATAAGAAAAGTTCAAAAAACATGGAATTAAAATTTCTGATATATATTGGTTATCTTAATTTTATCTTTCAAAAGTATTATATTATTTAAGGCTAAAGTTTTCCAATTTACTTTTTCTTCAAATTTTCCTTGTAAAAATCCCATATCTTTTAATGAAACTAGCTCATTTTTAATGAATCATATCTAAAAATAAATAGATGGATTAATAAAATTCAGAAAGATATCATTATTTTATTTTTGCGCAAAATCCCATCCTAATTAAAATTAGCCAGCATTATTGTTTTAAAAAAAATTATCATTATAAGTATAATGAAAGAAATTCTCACTGATAATATATCACTTTTTCAATTGCACTACACTTATTATATTTTGTCTAGACAACATATTCATCATATTATTTCTAGTGTATAAAGAACAAAAATAATATAAATTACTTGGTTAATATTCTGTAATAACTTAAGATATTATTTATAATCTTCATCATTAACTTCATTCTTCACATTCTTTAAGATCTCCATAAGACAGTCAAAATCTTTATTTTCCAATTGAATTTTAAAACAATTTCATTATTGGGTAATTATATTAGAAGTGGTTATTTTATCTAAGGAAGAGGACTTTAAAAGGTTGTATAATAGAGCGAAGATTTTGCTAGACATATTTGCTAATTTAAGATATAAAGAATTTTATTAGTACAAATCTTGATAAAAAAAAATAAGCAATTATAATTCCAAATTTCATATACTTTTCTTTTAAATGTCTCACATTTCTCATTCACATCTTCTCTAACTCGCATTTATGTTTGAAAAAGAGATAGGAAAAAATGCAAGGCACTTTATGCCAAAATTTTGTGTTAAAAAATAAGGGTATATGGAATGTGCATTAAAGATCTTGATATTTAGAATGGTGTTGGAGATAATACATATATGAACTTTTTTCGTTTAACTGCATAAAGATCCAGTAATGTTATATAGATATTATTTTATTCAGAATATAATAGAAATATCCCATCTTTTCAGAGCAAATATACATATTAGTAAATACTATTCTGCTAAAAATTATTTAGCTAAATATTGTAAGAGAAAAAAATTTGAAATATTGATTTCTTATGTGTAAAAATTAATTTATTATACAAACAGTCATACAGATTTACAGATGATTTGTAATATATTACTTATTACATCATATACACTTTAATGAGAATCAGAAACATATTTTATTTATGTTACACATATCTACATGCATTGTGGCAGAGACACAGAGTGAAGGTAAAAAATAAATTGATTTATTGTATTATGATTATAATAATTTTACACAAATAAAGAATCTATAGCCTGAAAAACTTGGCGTATATATTCACAATTATTATGTAAATCTGAGAAATTTATAGTAATAATCTCTTCATTAATACTAATATTTTCAGTTTTATAATAGTCAATATCTAGTAAATTATATTGATAATATTTACCTGCTAATTTACACTTATATTATGTATATTCTGAACTTCTAACAAAGTATTCATTGCCATTGTTGAGATATTTATCAATATGATAATATTTAGGATTTGATAACCACTTTAACATATAAGTTCATTCTGAATATTCAATGATTCTATAGCCTTGCCGATATAATTCTATAAAAGTAACTATATTTATTGGGCATTTACTATTTGATGATTTATGTTAGTACAACCAGTTACTATGCATAATAAAAGTTTAATAAAGGCTAAGCCCAATAAAACAGTTACTCAGCACTACGTGACCTCGTAACTGCGGCACTATCGTGCCTTACATGTATTTACATAAGAATATGATCAGTAAAATTTGCTGAGCTGCGCTCAGCAAATTTCACCAATCATATTGCTTATTGCAAATACAACAGTTACTCGGCACGAAGTGCCGAGTAACTATTAAATACTACAAGATTTAATTGTTTATGTAACTGATCTTTCTTTTTTTCTATCCAGTTATCAGAAAGATAATATTCCTTATACTTTCTTGGTGATGGATAATTATATTTCTTGTTTATAATATCAATTATTTTAGCATTATGTAAATCATGTTGTTGATGAGTATAAGGATTTTTTATTTTTCGAAGAATAATACCTAAATACTTCTTATCATTAGGAGTACCATCATTTCTAACCATATTCCAAACTCATTTTGCCCACGTTTCTGGTCTTAACTTGAAAGCTTTCCAAATTCGTTAGATAATTTTTGCACTGTTAAATATAGAATAAGCAATTCTCTCCCTAAATTCATAGTCTGCTGTATTATGTGTATGATAACTACGTGATAGATATACAGAATAATTTATAAAAATCCCATCAATCTCATTAGAATTAAGTGTTGATACACTTCCTCCTTTTTTCACATTCTTTCATATAGAATTAGAATATGCAAGATGCTTTTTAGTGAATTTAGTAATGCATTCATTTAGATGCTTATTAGCATATTTGATGGTATTTTCGTGGATAATTACTAAGGAGTCATATACAGTACAATAAATATGAAATGAGCATCTTCCAGCTTTAAATTCCCCATCTTTATATGATCTTTCAATCATTTGAATAAATCCATTCTTGGAGAAGTATTTTGAAGAAGTTTCTTAAATGGATAATAAACACAAAAACATCACATTTCTGGCATTTTACCACTATACCTATATTGCAGATTGTTTAATGTCTGCACTACTATAGGATTTAAACCAGAATAGTTAGTTTTAACCATTTTTATAATTGTAAATAGTCTATAGTGTTTTAATGATTTATAGCATTTTTAGTAAATTATATCAATTCTTTATCAACCTATACTAAGGAATATCATGATTCAAATTTATATGGATTTAGTGGTTAAGAGATTCATAATGTTTTATTGATTTGTAGCCCATTTAGTAAGACTACACTCGAAGTTCAATTACACCGAAGGCGCTGTGCATATAGGACACCCGGCTATGCTAATTTTGTATACGTATAAATTGATATGTGGATCTTTTGCCTGACTCGGTTAAATTAGACCTGACGGCTAAATTATTATTAATCAGATTTTGCTTATCCTACGTCAAAATTAGTAATTCATCATGAAACAATGATGTCATAGATGTCATATATAATATTTCCCGCATTACATTATGTTACGCCAAAACTATGTTTCATATACAACTAAATGATATAAATACTGAGAAAGAGGTAAGTCACTGCCTTTACTGGATGAGTCTTTGTTTATCTTTTTTATTTTGGTCTGAAAAAAAAAATTACCATAGTTATGGACGTACTTGGAGAGCCTTTCGGATATGAGCGAAATTTCAAGAATTTTATACGACACGTTCCTAACACCTTACAGGTATTGTTTAAATATTATGTCGTATCTTAAGTAAATGTCGCATTAATGCTTGTATGATATTCCAGAGAAAAGAAACAAAGAATTCTGAGAAATCAGAACGGGAAACTGGAATGCCTGAAACTAAACATAGACGGAGCGACGATCCCAGTTGCCACCATATGGGATGCTCTTGCCTTCTTCTATACGATCAACATTGGCAAACTTCCGGAGTCTTTGACTTCGCTCGATCAGCAGACGAGATGGGGGATCCAACACTTAAACCAGTTGGCGAGATGGGTTTTAATTTTAGAGCCAATACTCGAGAGTGCCGAGACAATCAGGAACAAATTAATCAAGGACCAAATCCAACCGACAACAATAGCTGTGGCGTGGAAATTAGAAGGACAGATGATGAAAATCTCGTTCGGGGCGTCGCTAATAGGAAACAAGAGTACCAAAAAGCAATTAGTAAGGTTACGACAGGAATTCGATTCACAGATCCATCATCTCTTTCCTCGGGACGCGAATGGGAATTTGAAAAAGAGTCTAGAGTTCTGGCCATTCGGGAATTGTGCGGAGACGACCACATTGTTCCATCTAGCATCATGGAGACGGGAACTACCAATCGGAACTTGTGCGATAAACATATTAAATCAAGAAATGATGCTACCTTGCTCGAATTGCCACCTAACCATGAGTCACAACACACCCAGGATGTGGCCTCACTTCTTGAGTTATTGAAGAATAAATATTCATATCGTGAGGCGACAAACAATGTTATCTTGCCTGACTATGAGATCCAACTTTTAGACGGAATTTATCGCATTACTGATTATCGCATTGTGCTTGCATGTAGAAATTACTGCTATTGGTTTGAAGTTCCTGATGGTGTTATTTATCTTTGGTCTCGCTTAGATTATACCCTGGTACGTGGAGGAGATAATATAAAAGAAGCTTTAAAAAATTTTCTTTTTCATCGGGAAAATCTTCGTTATGTCGATGAGAATAGTCTCGAATTGATCCCATTGGATGAATATGATGAAGAAGCTGAGGAATGGGCAAAATCACCCGAGGCTTATATTAATATTGATGTAACTAAGTTATCACTAAAGCATGAATCGAAAATGGGTGGAAAAAAGAAGCAACAAAAAAAGAAGAAAAATAAAAAGAATAAAAATAAGCATTGACGTGAAAATAATTCCTGTCTGTTTGATTTTAACACTTATTCTACAATTAAATCCAATATATTCATATAACCCTATCATTCGTAGAGTAGACTGTATTGCATGGTTTGTTTTATTTGGTAATTTGTATAAAAGTACTGTACAAGAAATATTTGAAAAAAAATAAAAGCATATGCAAATTTAACTGCAAATTTATTAGAATTATAAATGCATACAGTAGTACATATTGTATAATATATTTTTTTTAGCAGAGATATGCCTTTGCAATTAAGAAAGAATAAGTGAAATGTATGATGCTATTAAAGAGGGAGGGAGTACGCGGATCCTAGGCCATTTAATGCGAGTCCCAGCATCAAGTTATTTCTTTGCTCTCTCAGATTTTCAAAAAATATCTAGTTTCTCGCTACTAACCACAACATTCTCACCCATATCTTTTTCTACACTATATTTTCGAAATAAATTATCCCATCCATATCTACAGAATTTTTGTACATCTATATCACTACACACCCGCACAGACTATTTATTATTCCCCACAAGAGAACTTTCACGAGATTGAATAATTCCGAATCTACAGCATAAATCGGGAAATTAGCAACTGATGTAAAAAAAGTAATGTAATGTTACTGATTCACATTTACTGTTACGTCTCATTTTCAGAATATTAATCCGCCTTGACTTTTTTTTATCTTCAGTACGATACTGCGCCGAACATTATTTTTTGATGTACTGCGCACAACTTTTGCTGTACCTTTGCATGTGACGAGATTCATGTGAATAATTTCACTGCGCCTATTATACGCGTGATGATGGTCAGCGATTTTCTCGGCGATCAAAATGCCGATATATAACAAGAAGAGTAATACGTCCGTTTTATTTTGAAAATTCTATAGAGGCGGGAAAATCGATTAACGTCATGATGGCATGTTTCAAGATTCTAGCCGAACAATAAACCAACTCACTTTATTATTACTTTACAGAAAATACGAGTTTGATTGATTAGAGATATTGTTGATGCAAATAATGGTAAGTTAGATTGGTTTGATTAGTTTTGTTTGATTTTTATTTTACTTGCACAAGGCAGATAAAAGGATTCACTAGCCGGGACATCACCTTTTTATACAATTTGCAGGATCGATTTTGTTATACGCTTTTGGGGGAAATTACGTTAATATGATCGCATCATGAAAATCTGATCAACCGCCTCTCCTTAATTTAACAATAAAAGAATTTAATGCTATCCATATGTAAAGGTCATCAAGGGGTCTTTTAATAATAATATACATAATAATTTTGAGAATATGCAAGAAAGATTGAGAATATAAGTCCCTAGATCTTTACTGGCAATCTTATTGCCCAATAATTTACCAATCCAGATTTCCTAAATTACCCTGTATTAACATTCATATACGCTTGAGCAATAAAAAATTAGTATATATAGTCTAAAAGATTGTTACCAATTGCCATGAGAAAAATAATTGATTACATTTTGTGAGTCACTCAGTACCCTAAACGTTTTTTATTTGCAATACATTGAGCTAAAATAAATTACATCTAGCCCTGGGTATTCTATGACTATAGACTATACATGATTATTTTTTCCTTTATTCTAGCTTTTTTTTTTCTTTAAGGTAAAAAGTTTTGAGACATAGTTCATGATATATGCTATGTCATATGATAATCGTGAAGACTCTTTACACTTCTAGCCAATAGAATCAGGATCTACCAACTAATAATGTTAATGACATATTTAGGGATTGGTATTAATTAACCACGGTTAATTAACTATGGTTAATTAACCGTTAATTATGTTACTTATAATTAGTCTAAAATGGTTAATTAACCGTTACTTTTAATTAACCAATAAAAATATAAGAATTTAAGTCATGTGATTTAATTTATTAAATTCTATAAATTGATAATTATAATTTATAAATTATAGTTTATAATTTAATAATCATTAATATTGATAATGAAGATGATTCTGATAATGATAGTATAATTGGATTTGAATCAAATGTAATTAATTTAAATAAAGAATAAATAAAATAAAGTTTATTTATAAATTATAATATATTATTTATGTACTGTATTTTAAATTATATATAGTTAATATATATACGTTACTTATAGGTTAATTAACTGTTAATTAACCAGTTAATTAACCAAATTTATAAGTAACAGTTACTTTACCAACCCTAAGCGGGATTGTAATTGTTGATCGGGTCTCATAATGAGGATGTGATAGGATTAGGTGATTTCATGCATCGCGTCTTATTGTTTATGTGATCCAGTTGAACTGAAATAGGTGATATAACTATGGGGCTACACATGAAAAAGATGACATCATAAGAAAGTGCATCCAAATTATTATTTGTATCTGCGGAGTGTAATGACGTATTCTGTGATAATTCTAAATTGGAAGATGATAAACAATTAGTATTAACTACCGTGTTGTTTACCTGTATACGGCCTCCATTTTGGGAGGTATTAAAAAATTATAAATCAGGATGAGTAAAAGAGAGCTTCAAAGATTGTATTTTTTCTTCTTGTAACTTTAAAAGGTTTCGAATAATCCATATTTGAAGCACAGTTGAGGAATTAGTAGAGCTAATAAACTGTGCTATAGATTAGAGACCTGCATTTGGCCAAATTTTGAATCCTGTGTCCAGCTCAGAATTTATATACTGTATATGTGTATTTTTCAGCCCGGACTGATCCAGATTTAAAATTATACAAAAAAATGCCGGCCTGACCCGACCCGCATTAAAATATTATAAATCCAGTCTGAACCAGACCCGGTCCAGTATTTTTAACGCATTTTGTTAATTCTGCCCAGAATTTAAATTTAATAAAAAATTCTGTTTTTATGATATTATGAGTCAAAGTTTATATATAAATTTTATGTAGTTAATTAATTTTATTATATATTTATGATCATATCAAAATCAGGAAATCAAATTTCTGCACATTATAATTCATAACGCGAGGCGTAGCATTTGATAATTCTGGCTCAAAATTTTATTATTTTCTTTTAATGAATAATAAATCTTTATTAATTATGAAAAAATCAAAACTCAAAATTTCTATTAAATTTAATTTAAATATTTAAATAAAATATTTATTCATTTAATTAGTTAAAGTATAATTTCTGTCTAGTCTAATTTCGGCTAGAATTAGTTAAAATTTCTGCCAGAATTAAAAAACTATGAAAATCCCAGGTTGAAATTTTGAATCCAGATCCAGCCCAAAAAATTTATTGAAATTAAAATTCTGACCAGATCTGGCCCAGGTGGATTTAAAATTAATTTTTGCTAGCCCAGACTAGGATTGGTATTGGTTCAGTTCAGTTTGATTTGATTTATAAATTGGCAGTTTAGACTACAAACTGAACCAACCGCGGTTCATTATTTAATGTAAACTGCAGTTCAAACTGCAGTTAAATTGCAGTTTAAACTACTAATTTTATCATAAAATGATTATATGGCATTACGGTATAGTTTATAGTTACGTAACACTGATCATTTTTTTCTATAAGCGATTTATCGATTTTGTTAAAAAAAAATTCATATTATTTAAATATAGTTTTTTAAATATAGAAATTTTATTATTTTAAAAAAAACTGAAACTTTTTTATTTTTTATCACATTTTTTTTATAAAAAACTTTTCTACTATAGATTAGAAGACGAAAATGACCTTAAAGATAGACTTCAGATATATTGCAATAAGTTTTGGTTGAAATTTATTTAAAGAAACGTTCTAAGATTTCTTTTTTTCTTTATTTTTATAGAGAACGGTTTTGAAGAATTGAAAGCGGACTTCAGGTATATATTTTGCAGGATTTTGGTTAGAATTTATTTAGAGAAATGTTTTGACATTTCTTTTTTTATTATTCTTATAGAGAACAGTTTTAAAAAGTTGAAGGTGAACTTTAAGGTATATATTTGGCGGGATTTTGGTTAGAATTTACTTAGAGAAATATTCTAACATTTCTTTTTTTATTATTCTTATAGAGAACGGTTTTAAAGAGTTGAAGGCGAATTTTAAGGTATATATTTGGCGGGATTTTGGTTGGAATTTACTTAGAGAAACGTTCTGACGTTTTTTTTTTAATTATTCTTATAGAGAACGGTTTTAAAGAGTTGAAGGCGAACTTTAAGGTATATATTTGGCGGGATTTTGATTAGAATTTACTTAGAGAAATGCCCTAATATTTCTTATTTGTAGGGAATGGCGCTGAAGACTTCAGAGTTTCTATTAGAATTAATTTCTTTTTTGTTTTATTTTGGCAATAAGTTAGAACTTTGATTGAGATTTAATGTTTGGCATTAGTTTTTTTTTATTTTTGTAAAGAACAAAACATGTTCAATAAAAAATGTAATGTATTTAACTGTTGATATAATATAATTATCACGGCAATTCCTAATATTTTTGAACAATTGTATTATTTATTTCATAATTTGTTAACATTAAAGAAAACAAAAATAAACNCNTTCATTATTTAAAATTTAAACCTATTTATCTGTTTCATTTACTTTCTCATCATCATCAATATCATCATCGCTATCGGGTTAATCATCATCATTATCCTCGCAAATTTTTTCAGAAATCCAGCTTTTTAAACATAATAAAGTAGAGTTATGATCTGTTATCCGTTATCTGTCAGATGAGTCAGATATCTGCCATCTGTCGGATGGGTCATCCGGATCNGATCTGANNGATCAGATGACAGATTCATCCGCGGATGAAACAGATGATCTGAATCATCTGATTCCAGGTTAATCAAAAATTTCATGGTAAGTCTGAAGCAAAACTTTTTGTACCACTTCACTTTATCAAGTTTACTACA